>OVBB01001633.1:0-13558 GCA_900406415.1 Isatis lusitanica | reverse complement strand
TCTTGCCCATCCTCAGGTTCAAGCTCACATTCGCTGGCCAGGATCATATCAGTTAGGATGAGGTTAAAATGCCATGATAATATCCATAGGATCTTCATGTCAATGTGAAAGGATATTTTGGTGAATGGACCTACCAGTTGCGGTGGTATCTGTTTAAGTAATATAGTAAAGATGTTTTGAGTACTTCTTTAGGATAAATTTGGTCTGATGGTCGAACCAATACCACCATCCTGGTACTTTTTTGGGACATTTTTGGTCAAAGAAAATAAACTATGAATGGAAATATGGTCTAAGGTAGAAGGTGTTGAAGAAGGCATATTTGTATTCAACATAAGAATAACCTTAAATATGGTATCTGGGTTCAAAAAAAGGTTTGATAGTATGATGGTGAATAAATCCCAGATCTTAGATTGAACAAATACATAATATTTTACAGGTTGAAAAATATATAATATTAGAGTTGGTTTTGTCTAGGTAATGAGTCTTTTCTACTGAGTGAGAATCTGCAAGAATACTTGTAGAAAGTTCGGTTTTTTACAATATTATCAGTGAGGTAGAGACTATCTGGGTAAAAGACTTTGCTAGTAAAGGTGTTTAGTTCTTTGAGGGTAATAAGCTTGGTAAATTGAGTTGTCATAAGGTGTTTATGTGGTTTAAGGAAATAGTCTGATTTTTAGGAGGATTTTGAGTAGGAGTTGAGGTTTCACTTTTTTCTTTGGTTACAGCCTTTGAATAAGATGAGGGAGGAAATTCGGCGAGGACCGAAAATGTTTGATTATTCAAAGGTTTACCTTGTAAATGAGGTTGATTCTTGATATAATCAGATTCTGTCATCGGTCTCTTGTTTTTTGGATTACTCATATTCAATATTTTGTTGATCTGTTGTTTTTTTTTTCTGTAAATACTTTCTGGTTTGAAAATATGGTGGAGAATTATTTTCTCCTTTGATATATTGAATATCAAAATCAAAAACTGATAAAATTATTTGCCATATCGCAAAAATTTGTTCTGAAACTAAGTTTTAACATTTTTTTGTAAAATTTCTTTTGCTGACATATAGTCAACTCGTAGTAATTTTTTTTGTTTATTAAATCACTTTGAAATTTAGAAATGCAATTAATGAAAGAAAGAACTTCTTTACCGTAAAATAATTTTTTTGTGTGGTCCCTACTAGACACCGGAGTGGAATCTAACCATAGATTGTTGAGTACATAGCTCCTGGATGTTTTTGTTTTATAATTCTTCCATATCCTATTTTTGAAGCATCTGTTTCTACTATTATATCAGCTTCAGGGTTTGGTATGGACAAACAAGGAAGAGTTTTGACCTTTTGCTTAACTTGTTGCATTAGACGAGTATGTTAGCTAGTCCAGGGTTCAGGGTCTTTTTGAAGTCGTTGAAACAACTGATGTATTATTGTTTTCCTACGGTTATGAAGGAAATCAGAAACATAAGTTAGACATCCTAAAACCTTTGTAGTTGAGTTTTTTCACTTAATTTATCTCGGAATTTATCTGCAAATTCGTTTGATCTTGGAATAGGTTTGACTGTTCCTTGGTAAATGTTGTGTCCTAAAAATCTTATTTTTGTTTGAAATATAAACATTTTCTTTGCTGATAGTACTGAGCCATGTTTCTTAACTACATTCAAGAATACATGTAAATGATTAATATGTTGATCTATTAATGTTAAATAAACAAGTACATCATCAATATAAACAATAGCGAATTTTGAATAATTATTGAATTTATTATTCATTATGTGTTGAAATTCAGAAGGTGCATATTTTTAATCCAAAGGACATCATATTCCATTCATAATGTTTGAATGGTATAATGAATGTTGTTTTATATTTTTTGTCTTCGGCAATTTGTATTTGCTAGAACCTGTTCTTCATATAGTCAAATTTTTAATAGATTACTAGCTGTGGTACTCCACTTTTTTTTTTAGCTTGATTGTTTACGTTAAAAGTTGAGCAACTCCAAGGGGATTTGGATTGTCTAATTAGTTTCTTTCTATCTAATAAATATTTTATCTTTTGCTTACAATGTTCTAACAATTCTTTATTCATTTGTATATGTTGCGCTTTAGTTGGTATATTTGTCTCATTACAATCTTTATATATATGGGAGTTCAACTGTATGTTGTTTTTTTCCCATATATTCAGTAGGATGCATGCTTCGACTATTTCTATTATGTTGCTTCAGCTATTGCTTGTTTTGTTTGATTGCGTGTTTATTGAGTTTTGGGTTGGTTTGTTTTATGACTTGTTAAGTGAGTCCTGAAATTCACTAAATAATTTCCCGATTACTTACCCCTTTTCTTTGCAGAAACCTTTAGAGCGATCATGTAGCTATGGGCGTCTTTAGGATCGGACTTCTCGTCAAGCTTTCCAAAACGTGTATTGTAAGTTTGAACAAAAGAAAAGCAGTGTCTTTTGTTTGTGTGTATTCAGAGTGATTTTAAGTTTAAGGTCCCTGAACATGTTTCCGCTTTGTATTTTGTTTCAGTTGTGTTTTAAAGAACTTGTTTCTAAAATACAAGTTAAGTAATAAATAAGATGGTTCGTTTGATTAAACCCCCTTGCACGTAGTTATATTGTGTTTTGTTTCCGCTGGTATGTATTGTTTAGTCCAAACATGTTGACAACTCAGTGTCGAAAGAGATGGGTTGAAAAGCCTTGCATTCGGTGGTGGAGGTTCAATGGACTGGCCTTAAGCTCAGTCACTTCTGAGACGGGCCAGACTATCTGACTAACCCCAGCTTTTGTGGCGTCTCCGGGTCGGTTAAGATATGCCTTGGTCTCTCGTGTTCTTGTTTGATTGTTGTTTGGTCGGGCGTATCTATTCCGATTCGAGGACGTTACATATGATGCTATTAGAGCGTGGTTTATGTACCATGCTCCCAGAACGCAAGAGGAGTCTTTTAGAAAAGATTTTCAATCGGTTTTCAAGGAATTTTTGTTTAAGGATGCGATGAGTTGTAAGTTCCGAAGAGGTCCGTCTAGAATTAGGATAAGTATTAAAGATTTATATATTACTAGGAAACCTAATTGTGCAGATTTTCTTCTTTTGGTGTTGAAGACAATGCGGCGTGATATTTGGTGGGTTGTGAATGGGTATGATGTGTGGTGGGACCAAAACCGTGAACAGGATGTGAAAAGCTAGAGTAGCGTTGAGTCTGATCCGGAAGAGGACCAAAGCCATGATGATCCTTCTGAGCAGTACTTGACAATTACCGACCTTGAGAATTATGCTCCCTTGCTTCAGGAGGAAGGAAACCAATAACATATTCATATGTCCACAATGTACATGTTGCTTGTTAAGGAGGATATGGAATAGATAAATCCCAACTGTGATGAAGAACCGGTGTTCGAAGAAGGAGCCGCAAATCCTCCAGACCCTTCAGGAGAAATTGTCGAGATATCATCCTCGAGTGAAGATGACTCTCAAGAACCGGAAGGGTATATACATATGCCGCAAGTCTATGTTCCAAGGTATGGGTATTACCCATACATGGCCCCAGAGGATGCATGGTTCCTGGTGATCAGTATTCGGAAACGGTGGAGCAAGGAGGAAGCTCCCAACTTTACGTACCAGATGGAGAGATTATCCGAGATCATTACCAGTTGGAGAAACCGAGACCGAAGATCCAACTCGCAACAGGCTGTGTTCGTTGACCCGATGTACTCGTCTACCTGTTAGACCGGCGTCCTCAACCAGACACCAACCACCAATGAAAAGACTATTGTTATCAGTTCCGATGAAGAAATTTTAATGTTCCCATAAATAACGAAGAAGTACAGACGGGTTAGTTGAGCCCACATTATCCGAGATAGGAGCATGCTACGCACGATATTCACCTACTTACTGGACGGAGAAGCTTAAGAAATTCAAAGATTCATTAGGGGACTTGGCAAACCTGGATCTAACCAATGTTGAGGTGGACATGAGCCTGAACATTGTTGAAGAAGGAGAAGACCCCTTGGGAGGGCAGAGACAAAAATCAGCTATTCGAAATGAGCATAACTACTTTGAAGAAATCAATACAAGGCCCGAGAGGACTTGCTATGAGCAAGGAGAGTCCAGCCACGGGGGAAGAGGACCAAGAAGAACCTTAACCCCATGCATGAGGGTGTTGCCCCCGGAGCATGTAAGGTCAATAATCCACTATAGACGTTGCGGACAATACGAGCATTTGAGAACCGACCCGGAGACGCCACAAAAGTCGGGGTTAAGGTTCTTCTTCTCGGGGTTAAGGTTCTTCTTGGTGGTCTTCCCCCACGGCTGGACTCCATTTGCTCGTAGCAAGTCTTTTCAGGCCTTGTATTGATTTCTTCAAAGTAGTTATGCTCATTTCGTATAACTGAATCTTGTCTCGGCCCTCCCAAGGGGTCTTCTCCATCTTCAACAATGTTCAGGCTTAGATCCGCTTCAACATTGGTTAGATCTAGGTTTGTCAAGTCCCCTATTGAATCTTCAAATTCCTTAAGCTTCTCCGCCTAGTAAGTTGGTGAATATCGTGCGTACCATGCTCCTATTTCTGAAAGTGTGGGCTCAACTGACCCGTCTGAGTTTTCTTTGTTATTCATGGGAACATTAAAATTTCGTTCAGGCTCTTCACTGAAACTGATAAATATCGTCTATTCATTGGCTGGTGGTGTATGGTTGAGGACGCCAGTCCAATAGGTGGACGAGTACATCGGATCAACGAACACGGTCTATTCGCGAGTTGGAAATTTGGTCTCGGTATTCTCCAACTGGTAATGATCTTGGATAATCTCTTCATCCGGTACGTAAAGTTGGGAGCTTCCTCCTTGCTCCATCGTTTCCGAATACTGATCACCAGGAACAACGGCATCGTCCGGGCCAAGGTATGGGTATTACCCATACCTTGGAATATAGACTTGCGGCATACGTATATGCTCTTCCGGGTCTGGAGAGTCATCTTCACTCGAGGATGATATCTCAATAATTCCTCCTGACGGGACTGGAGGATTTGCGACTCCTTCTCCGAACACCGGTTCTTCATCATAGTTGGGATTTATCGGTTCTATATCCTCGTTAACAAGCAACCTGTACATTGTGGACATATGAATTAGCTTGGTCTCCTTCCTCCTGAAGCAAGGGAGCATAATTCTCAAGGTCGATAATTGTCATGTATTGCTCAGAAGGAGCATCAACGCTACTCTACTCTCGCTTGTCACATCTTGTTCATGGTTCTGGTCCCACCACATATCATACCCATCACACCCGACTAAATATCACGCGGCATTATCTTCAACACCAAAAGAAGAAAATCTGCACAGTTAGGTTTCCAAGTAATATATAAATCCTTAAGACTTATCCTAACTCTAGACGGACTTCTTCGGAACTTACAACTCATCGCATCCTTAAACAAAAATCCCTTGAAAACCGATTGAAAATCTTTTCTAAAAGGTTCCTCTTGCGTTCCCGAAGTATGGTACGTAAACCACTCTGTGATACCTCGTAACACCCCCGAACCAGACTAGGAAGGATTGACCGAACAACAATCAAACAAGAACATGCACGACTAATCACAAGCGTAACCCGATCCGCAGATGCCATAAATCGAGGTTAATCAGATAGTCCAGCCTGTCTCAGAAGTCACTGAGCTTAAGGCCAGTCCATCCGACCAACTCCAATACCGCTCGACCGCGGCCTAAGGCTTTTTAACCCGTACTTTGGTATCGAGTTGTGTTAATCCGGACTAGACTAATATCATTCAAGCAAGCCAAGTTTGCGAAAACATCTCTATATTTATATCATACTATCCAAAACATGTTCTTACAAACTTATATATATCTTTGTGGCCAAGGCCTTCTGCCAAAAAGAGATGATACATACTTTAACCACAAACCGGTTTTACAAAAAGCCAAAAGCAATCTATTCTGGTGCCCTAACGTTCCGCGCCACTCCTACTGATTACCTGCGAGAGAGGGAAAAGGGTGAATAATCTAAGATTACTCAGTGAGGTCCAGAGCACAATCGATAAAGATACCCAACTCAAACACAATCAATCAAGCAAATAGCCGAAGCAAGAAAAATAATAGCTGAAGCATGTGATCCTAAACGCCTATAAGCACTAACACTATAAACTCTTCACAACTACACTCTAACTCACTCCGCGTTCTCACAACGCTCACACACTTACGTAGGAACTAAGGTCTCATTAGTCGTGTGCCGGCCGATTCCCCTTCCCGTGAACACTCTACACTTGACTGTCACAAATACCACCAAGCCGAAACATCACACAGTGAAACTGATCCCCGATAACCTCACGGTGCATCTCGGCGGGATTCCGAATATCTACGGCTATCCCTTAACTACCCCGTCGGATGGTACTCGGCCCCAGACTGCAGTCCCGTTTCTCCGAGTTTTTCCTACATGATCTGCACCTAAACACTTACAACACAACACTCTATATCAAACACCACTACACTTTACAACACTCCACTCAACATACCACAACACTTACCCGCGGTTATATCCTGCAATAAACGTTAGCTTATACCGCGGATACCTCCTGCAAAACACATTAGTCCACACACATGGATCCGAGATGATATAACCCGTAGAGCACAAGGCACCCGACGTTATACCATGTCGATCCTTATTGAACACACAAGCATACAATCACAACATCAATAAAACACACAATCATGCATAAGCAATCACACAATCAACCGTTAACACAATAAGAAATTCCATCGCAACTAGATCCATAGTACAACGCTAGCCCGTCCACATCGGGAAACATTATGTTATAGTAAGAATCATAATCAACGTTGGTCTATTATCCCGAAACATCTTCAACGAAGACTTCCTTGATCTCTAAGGACTCCAACCCACGATTTAAAATTCATATGGCTCACGCACTTTCTACCTTACTTTTCTCTCTCGGTTTTAATCTAACTTTTACGAAACTAATGAAGCAAGGAAATGATTTCATGAATGAGGAGATCTGAAGAGGCAAGGGNGGGGGGGGGGGGGGGGGGGGGGGGTTATTTATAGCCTTTTCAGGTTTACAGGAGCGTGACACCTTACCCTACACCATTCATTGCCCTGCTCTCGACACCTCTTGCTTTTAGACACTTATCATCTTTCCACCCTTACTCTTCTTACACCTTGTTCTTTGGATGGCGATCCTCATTCTGAGGCTGACACATGGTTCTGAGTCAATGACTAGTCATACCATGAGGTGGCCTATTGGTTTTGGACAGATCTTTCCCAGCTTTGCTTGGTATTGCCCGTTTTCGAGCTTCGAACGACTTATGTCATAAAAATCGCGTCTAACGTTCAAAAAGTGATCTATTCTTTCTGAATGCTCTTTCAGATGTCTTTAGAGCCTCCACAAAGTTTCACTCCATTTGGATGGGCGATGCTCCTCCTTTGGCTAAATCGTCTGTTCTTATCACATCTCGAAGCTCCTTGGCATTTTCCCCATAACTTTTGCGTCCACCGAGCTCCTTGGAATTTTCCTCATAACTTGACATCTTCTGTGATAATCTCCCTTTAGGTGTCAGTAAGAGCTCCACAAAATCTCAGCATTTTTAGATGGACGACGCTCAGTCAGTGAATTATTTTGCTCGGAGTGTCCTTTCTCAGATCTATCGGCTTGTCTGATTTTGAACTTCCTCAGGGGAATTCCCTTTGAGTTGAATCTTTTTGCAATGGCTTCCTTCATGTCTTGGCACCTTAGAGAAAATTTTTGGAATTTTGAANCCCCCCCCCCCCCTTCCCCTCCCCTCTCCTTAACAGAATTTATCCTCGAATTCCTAAGGCTGAGACGGTTGTACCGGTTCTATCACTGTTACTGATTGGAAGAATTATGGATACGTTTTCTTGAATCTCTCTTCATCTTCCTAAGTCACCACCATTCTGTTCTGTCGTCCCCAAAATACTTGGAAATGAGGGATCTCTCGATTCTTCAGCTTTCGGATTATTCTCAGTCCGATCTTGATAGGTCCTTCCGGGCTTTTGTTCGAAGGTGCTCAAGACATTAAAGAAGCCAATGCAAGAAGATTCAACTGAAAAAAATTATCCTGAGAGAATTAAAAATCGGAGAAGCCGAGTTAACCGAGAATGGACAGTTCGAGCAAATGAAACCCAATGGGGTAGCGGCACCTGTAACTCCCCCGAACCGGAATAGATATGCCCTTAACATACGACCAATCAAACAAGAACACCAAGTCTGGCGCATATCTAAACCGTTCCGGAGACGCCACAAAAACCGGGGTTAACCAGATAGTCCAGCCTGTCTCAAGGGTCATCGAGCTTAAGGCTGGTCCATCCGACCAACTCCAACCCCCACCACCGAAGGTCAGGGCTTGCCAACCCCTCTCATTCGACAGTGACTTGTGAATAAACCGGACAAGTAATTCATATCAGCAGAAAACTTCTAAATAATAACTAAGTGCAAGAGGTTCTTTAACAAACACACCTTTTATTTATTTCATATCCATTTTTTTCCAAAGAGTTTTAAAGTACAACCATACTAAAACGTAAACACCATGACGTCCATTGTAATACCTCAATCTAGAGCATTCGATGATCACAAGGGGAGATAATTTTTGGCGACCGACCAGAACAATTTTAAAAATTCCGCCACTTGGAGCATGGATGCAAAAGACACCAATGGAGGTAATACAAAATGATTTGACTCAAGAAAAATTCGGATGCGATGTAGAAAATTCACAGAATATAGCATTCGAGAAAAGAGACAAGCCGAGCAGATGGAGCCAAAAGAAGGAGTTGTACCTATTAAAAAAATGATGAGATTTTGCAGAGGCATGGTAGACCCTCAGAGGAAGACACGAGTCGAAGCAGACTCAAATTCAAACGAGTGGATCAGAAGATATACATGTGATACTGTGATAACTCGAGAAGAGATAGTTTGAGCGGTTTGACCCAAGAAACTAAGCTACAGCCTTTCAAAAAATGCTGAATTTTGGTGGAGATATAAAAGAGACGTGTCTGAAGACACAGAATGAAATAGAACTACTTTTGGACGACTAGAACATCAGTTACACACAAAATGCCAAAGTGGGTCAGAGGAGAAACAGTCAACACGAATGGAGCCAAATCACCAAACAATACCTTTCAGAAAATTCTGAAATTTGGAGTGGTCATAGGGGACAGATTTCTGAAGCCTTAGAAAGAAACAGAGTCGAATTTGGATGGCTGGGTCACAATTTTGACATTAAATACCAACAACCTGCAAGAAGAAACAAAAGAGGGTAAAGAAAGTCCAAGAAGTGGGTTCACATGGTCAGACATGTGTCATTGCTTCCCTTGACACAAAGCCATGACTCAGGAAGCCTATGGTTGATAACTGTACGCCAGATGTTTCCCCAGGTGTCACGAGATTTGCTAGAAACCGATTGAAAGGAAAAAGAGTTATAAGGAAGAGAAATTGTTTGATTTTCGAATGATCACCAAGTGGAAGCTCTGAACTCCGAACAGTAGAAGCCTAGGGGCCTAGGCTGGTGACTAGCCAAGGCTATGGCACGAGGTGTACAGCAGCGAGCATGGAGACTTCTCCTCTTTTTAACAAGTGAGATCGTTTAAACCCATTTTTAAGGCGGTTTCCTTCTTCCACCATTCCCACGACCATTCCAAGTTAGAAACCAAGCTCTTGTGAGTTTTGAGAATTGAGAGAGAGAGAGGAAGAAGCAGTGCGTGGTGTTCGGTGCTAGAAGCTTAGGAGTTCCAGTGTTCGGTTTAGATTGGCACTTGGTGGATCACTTTTCTCTCTCTTCTTCCTTCTTCCGGTGGGTTTCAAATTTATCCACTGTCATGCGCCGTAGGATTCACAGTCTGTGTGTTGATGAAATGCACGACACTTTATCCGAAGAAACACATAAAGTTACTTAAAAATGCTAATTCATCACCAATAAATTTAATTAATTAGTTGAGTATACCTTGAAGCAATAGGTGATGTCACAAGTAGTACAAGTGACATTTAAACTTTTTGGTTCATTTTCATCAATAATACAAATCGTTTGGCAAGTTGCTTTAGGGTAAGGGCTCATCAGCTGTGGGATATAGAAAATATTACATCAATCAGACATGAAACATTAACCAAAATCCAAGTAATCATTCGAAAAATTTACCTCGTTTGCATGAGCAAAAGAAAATCCCACATTCTTGTCATAGGTTTCCAAATTCGTTGGATTCAGCATTGATTTTAAATGGTTTGTACGACATTCATCGTAATCGGGGCACTTCAACTTCTCTTTACCTTCTAGATACTTACAATGAAGATATTCTACCAAAAAAAATGAGTACAATAAGCAAGTAATATTATAGATTTACGGCTTAGTCAAGTGAGAGAACTCAGTCGCTTCTTACGCTTGAGATGGGTATGACAAAAATCGCGGCACATAAGGTTTTCAGCAGGACTCTCTGATTGATCAATCACACATCTTCCAATCTTGGATTCAAGAATAGGTAATCTAATCGTTGATAACACCAATGACGAGATGAGTTATATTTCAGTAATAATTTTTTTTTATTTACATTCTTTTAAACAGTTGATGGAGTTGAATTATCTTATGAACCTTAAACATATATTTCTCTATATTATCATCATTTTATGATCTTTAACAAAAAATGCTTAGTTTTTGAACTCGCTTAGGGTAGTCCAAAACGTTGGCAAACATTGCATCTTAGGGATTGCTTTGACGGTGTCCTATTTGATTGAGACACGTCCTTAAAGAAACGGATGTTGTGCTCATTGCATCCGAGTTGCCTTTTGCAGAATACTTAACTCTACAAGAGGATATCCGCTCACAAGCTGGCGTGGTGAAGGCTTGCTTCTTGGAAATGGCGGATCAATGCCCAGATGCATTTATTCTTGTGTCCATGGCTGCTACTGTTTTAAAATAAAACTAGGTGTATACTACCCTAAGAGACTCATCGGTCTCCTGACTCCCGGAATAGAGTTGGCACGAACCTTCGTGGCTGAGAGACATCGGGAAGGTGTGGAACATGTCTAAGTCCCAGTCATTGGAGGCCATTGTTGCTTTACTGCGGTGCCGCTTTTCTTCAAGTCCAAACCCAAGATCCTTTTGGAGGAGTGGGAAATTGATTTTTGGTCAACTGAGATAAGGCATTGTGTATATGGATACTCAGAGGATCTCGATTACTTTTCTGGGAATGCAGATAGGGAGTACTTTGTTTGTAGAAATGCGAGACTCCATAGAAACACCTTTCTTTTAGCTGATTCGTTGACCGCCTTAATTGAGCTACAAATCCGTGATCGAATTCTGAGTTTTCAAGGTAACAACCCTTCCCTCTTTTCTGAGATGATGGAACTTCGGCATGCAGTGCCGATCACTGATCCACATCCGATTATCGTTTCAACATTTTCAATTGACATTAACAAGGGTAGCTAAAATGAGTTTTAGCTGGGTTTACTTAAGATCTTTTTTATTTTTTCTATTCTAACTAGTTTGGGCTGAGCCCACTAAACATTAGCCATCAATCTCTTTGTATTCTCTTTTTCTTTTCAGTCTTTAATATGAAAACTATTTTATTCAAAAACATAGTTTCAAGCGTAATTTCATTTAATTATTTTTTTAATCTTTGGTTAATTCTAACAAAAACTTTTCTCTAGTCTTAGAGAGAGAATTTTCTCTTGTTTTTTCCGGTTTTTTCCAGTGTTAATTTCATCCGCTTGATCTCCTTCTCTCTTCACTCTTCTCCATCTTTCAGAAAGAGATCAACAGGTGATGTTTATATCGGTTCCGAATTTGTTCGGATAATAAAGCATCAAAATTTCTCTGTTTTTTTGTGTTTATATCTGTTAAGAGAAAGTTTCGATTTTATTCTAGGTTTCCTAGAAATCTTTAATTCTCCTTCCTCAGTTTCTTTCTCTTATGCTGAAATCTTTCTTTTCCTCATCTTCGCTGATTTGCTTTGAGTAATTTCTTTGGGAGGTCTTTTCTTGTTCCGGCGGAACGGTGATGGAGCTTTCCATCTTCAAAGACTAATCATTATAATGGGTTAGTCACCTCTGAAGCTTCCTTGGTGTCAACATCTAGATGCGGATTTGAAAAGTGTCACAGTGATTGAGAGGAAGAAGATATCCGAAGTCAACTGGTTTGCAGGTCCTGAAGCTTCACAAGGTGGTGGTGGAACTGTTACGATAGCGGCAGCTCCTCTGCGGTAAAGAAGGAGCCACGTAATAGAATTTCTTTAATGTTTACACATGTATTTTGTTTTCAATTATCTCTTTCGTGTAACTTTTTAATCTAGGGCCTGTAATTTTTGTCTTCTCTTGTCCTTTTTGTGCTTAATATGATGGCTGACAAAAAAAAAAAATTCTTCGGTTAATTCTAGAACAATATTTTCGGTTCATGTCCGTTTAACTTTAAACATTGCCTTCTTCTCATTTTTGGTCATTGATACTAGTCATGGGCATTCAGTTTACTCGGTTAATTTGGGTCAGTTAATTCGATTTAGATAAAAACATTTCTTAATTGAACATAATTAAATTCCGGTTGGGTTCGGTTCAGAAATCGGTTAATTCGATTAATTAGTTTATTGAAACTTTTTTGGCCTTATATCACAAGCAGCCCAAAAAAATCTTATATTTACAAATAAGTCATATAAAAAATTATGGTTCTTGAATGTTTTGTTACTACATGAGTAAAAGGGCAATAAAAAAGGAAAAATAAATTTAGATGGGAGAAAAAGATATGGATATTCTATATACCCGAAAAATAGATTTAGTATTTTGTGTGATAAAAGGAGATGCAACAATGAAAAAATAAAAATATAAGAGAAATGATAAGAAGAAAGAATTATCGTGTGATGGTGAAGAAAAAACGAGGCGAATGATAAACAAAGAGGAAAGGAGAGAGTAGATATGAAAGAGGGGAGATGAGTGATTGAGCGACCGTAGAGGAAAAAATAAAATGATTAGGGTTTCTAAGGAAACAAGTTAAAGTCTAGTTAAACATGCCCAAAGTTTAGATTTATGCACAGAAACTGACAACACTACAAAAAAAGATCATTTTGAATCATTTATTTGTAATATTCACATCAGTTTTAAATAATGCAAACAACTTTTGCATCACTTAAATAAATGACTCTGAATGCGATGATGCCAATAATTTGCATCATTTTATTGTTAACCGATGTAAATATTAATCATATTTACGTCGATTATAATGATCGATGTAAATGTGTGTCAATTGTGAAAAAATGATGTTAACTTTTACATCAATTTATTAAGTGATGTTAGTCTTAGTGTCAGTTAAAATAATTGATTTTAATTATTTATATCACTTATTAATAATTGCTGTGTAATTTGTATCAATTTGTAATTTTAATAATTATATCATTTATAATTAGTGATTTGAAATATTGTTATCACTTGTATATAATTGATGAAAATTAGTAAAACTTTTATAATAATTTATTTAACATAATTTAAAAATATATGATTAATAGATACAACATTTATTAATCGATACAACTTTTTTAAAAAAATATCAGTTGTGTTAAAATGATACAAATTATAACTATTT
>OVBB01001631.1:0-13567 GCA_900406415.1 Isatis lusitanica | reverse complement strand
GTTTGTTGTGAATCTGTGCAACGAATAAAGAGTATCCCAGTGGTATTTGGATATACTAGAGACCAGAGATCAAGCCTCAGACACGCCACAAGTAGTTTAGATAGTTTTATTATTTTCTTTGTAAACTTTTTTTTCTTGTATTTTGAACGCTTTGTAGTTTTACTTTACAAATCCTGTTGTTTTGAGTCTTTTTGTGTAGTTTTCTTTATTGTATCGACCTAACTTAGGTCTCAGCTGATAGGACCGCTTAATAAGGTCCCCTTGCAGCCTTGTAATCGGTAGACGTTGATTTTAATAAAATAGACGACTTCTTCTTGAGACCATAGCCGCCGGCTTCTCTTGAACCCTTGGTATCTTCTTTGTGTGTGGAATCACCATTGAAGGAGTGTTATAGCTGTATCAGAGATCCTCTCATAATCTATGTGGTGTTATCAATCCATCTCGACCAGAATCTCTTGTGGAATCAAGTTGTTCTGATCATTTGGTGCTTGTGGAATCAAGTACCTGGTTTCTTAGCTGCTTGTGGAATCAACCAGCCACCTTTCAATCTGAAATCGTGTGGAGTAAGACATGGTGGACTCCAATCTTACATCACCTCCTCCTCTATCGAACCGGCCTCAGGCACCGGAGAATCCACGCCCCAAGAGAGCAGGACCAATAGAGAATAAATTTTCCCTCGAACTCGGCGAACACCTCTCGGTACGTTGGCCCAAATTGGCTGAAAAGTGGCCGGCTGGGATGACCGTCGCAGGGACAACAGCTGCGGAAACGACCGACAACGGAGCTACTACTGCCGGATCGACCGTCGCAGGAACAAACCACTGTTGGAATAACGATCGTCGGAATCAACAACCCTCAGGTCCACCCGCTCCTCATCGGACTTTCAATCGAACACCATGAGATGCCAAGAGTGCCAATCGACACGGGAAGTTTAGTCAGCATCGTATTCCAAAAACCCCTTCAGAGGATGAACACTGGGACCTAGCATCTCACAACCCATCCAAAACAGTTGATTGGTTTCACCGGAAAGAAGACAATGAGAGTCGGAACAATCCAATTCCCCGTAATAACAAAGGAAACAAAGAAAGACGTGGAGTTCTCAGTGGATGACCGCCCGGAAATTTACGACCCGGCAAATGACAGAAACACGCTGCCAGCCCGCACGACCGCCGCTTGAATGAAGATCGCTGGAACGACCGGAGCAACCGACACGGAAGAAGAAGTGACGACCATGACGGAGCTAAAGACCATGCTAATCGTAGCCTCGGAGCGACAAGACCAACGTGACAAAACGTCGGCTCAACAGTCGCAAACAACAAGACGTCTATTCGGAAGGAAGCACACGACAAGGACGACAGACCATCATTGCAAGACGTCTCCGATTCTCACCTCAGGCGGCAACACTGCGAAGGCAAAACACATAAGGGAACAATCCCCAGCCGGGACAAGAATGGCTCATTCCGGTATGCCGCCGCGAGAACCGCTGAACGCCACAAGGAAAACAATCGAGCAGCCAGATTTGACGGTGACCGACGAAGAAAACGGAGGAACCACCGCATACGGAGCTAGCCAGGACATGAACGAGATGGATGGTAAAGCAGAAGACGCGACATCAATTCCCGAATCAAAGACGAGGATGGATGCAGACCTAGAACGGCAAAGTGGATATGTGAAGACGAACGGATCGGTGGCCAAGAATTGACGTGGATTCGAGACGAAAATCGAACAAGGAAAATCCCTTCGAGAGAAGACTTAAGACGGAATTGCAGGATCATCGAAGCGAAGCCTCTCTGATTCTCACTGCCAACCGTAACGCCAGAAGAACATAACTTGACTAAGAAAAGCTCGATTGGGACAAGAGTGGAACCGTTCAGATCTCCACTGCTGCAACGGAAGAGTACCGTAGGGCGAGCAGCTGAGCGGCCAACGTGGACAATAATAATCAATGAAGAAAAGAGAGGTCGAACCAGAACAACCAAAAACAGAACCGGACGAGACATAGCTGAAACCCGAGACATTTTATGAAGAGATCCAATATGGGTCGAGCACCGAAGGCCGATTGGTGAGCAAGGAAAAACAGGCCGAAGGAGAACGCCCCATGCAAGCCGAGGAACCCCCGATGAAGATATTTGGACTTTATCCCAAGCCCCGAGCGAAAGTTTACGAAATTTCATAAAACGTTTTGAATCGGTTGCATCAAAGATCAACGGGCTCAACAATCAAGCCGCGTTCGCTGCTTTGAGAGGAGCACTACGGTATGAGTCGAGTTTCCGAGAAGAAATTACCCTGAACCCTCCCGTGACAATCCAAGAAGCATTTTGCGCTGTGCCTCGAGTTTCGAGATTCACGAAGAAGAGATCAAAGCCTCACCAAAGAAGCACCAGCTGTCAAAGATGTTGACAAAAAGCACGACACAGCCTTCAAATGTTCCAAGCGAGAAAAGGAGCGGGCAAAACAGCAGGAACGAAGGGAGGAACGCAGGCGGAGCGTACAACTACCGAATAAACACGGAACGATCGCCCGACGAGGCCGGACGCAGAAATGGATCGTGGAGCACCTGGACTCGCAGTGTAGGCTACGACGAAAAGGCTTACTGCACTTTCCACAAATTAAAAAGTCATTCAACCGAAAATTGCAAGGCGGCTGCAAGAATACTTGCAACAAAGTTCCTAGCAGGAGAGCTCGGAAGCGAAACAACAAAAGAAAACCGGAAGCGCAAGAAAGCGGACACAAGTGTCGACCCACGATGTAAGACGAGCATAACCGACCAGTTCGAGAGAACATATATTTTGCCCGCGGAAGATAAAGATAAGCAAGAAGAAACGACAACTACCAAAGAGAAGACATCTGAGACCGCTGAACCCGAGACAGATGATTCCGTAACCAAGGCCTAGTCGCCTCTTCACGAAAAAAAAACGGAACTACGGATGACTTGATCCCTTTCCACAAAGGATACGTAGGCAGCTCGCTTTTAAAACGAGTTCAAATGCCCCCTCCATAAATAAAGGGGGGAGTGGGTCCGTATGTACATACTCTTGAAGAAAATTCAACCAAATTTTCGCGAAAAAGTTCGAGAGGATGAACACTGGGACTTAGCATCTCAAAACCCATCCAGGCTCAAACAATTTCCCGAGAACATGGATCAAGAACAAGATCCGGATAGACATCGGGACTCAGTATCTCGCAATCCGTCCGAATAAACAAGTGAAGAAGAATTCCAGGAAAAGTTCGAGAGGATGAACATTGGAACTTATCATCTCAAAACCCATCCAGGCTCGAACAATTTCCCGAGAACATGGATCAAGAAGAAGATCTGGATAGACTCGGGACTCAGTATCTCACAATCCGTCTGAATAAACAAGTAAAGAAGAGTTATGGGAAAAGTTCGACATGATGAACATTGGAACTTAGCATCTCAAAACCTATCCAGGCTCGAACATTTTCGCGAGAACATAGAACAAGAGAGTCAAGGACTCCGGATGAAAATCAGGACTTAGTATCTTGAAACCCGTCCAGAAGCCCTCACTCGAGTTCCTTCTTAAAGAACAAGAGAGTCGAGAATTGCGGATGAAAACCGGGACTTAGTATCTTGAAACCCATCCGGAATCCCTCACTCAAGTTCCTTCTTAAAGAACAAGAAAGTCGAGAATTCCGGATGAAAATTGGGACTTAGTATCTTGAAACCCATCCGAAATCCCTCACTCGGTTTTTCTTCTTAAAGAGCGACTAAGTCAGATATTCCGGATGAAAATCGAGGCTTAATGTCTTAAAACCCATCCGGAATCCCTCGCTCGAGTTTCTTCGAAAGGGATGACATAAATCGCGGACTCTGGATGAGCACCGCGACTTAACATCTCGCGACCCATTCGGAACCATCCACCCAAAGCCAAAATACTAAAAGATTCTTTCGAGTATTCTCACTCGAGTCGTTTCAAACAAAACCGTATGTTGCTGGCCACAACAAGACTTCATCATTTCGAAAATTCACCCCTTGGCATACGCAAAAACCGCCTCTCGGCATTTTATCACCGTCTGTTGCTGATCACAACGAGACGAATGCTTAAACATGGTTCTTCTAACATCCTGCAGTGGATAAATTTAGCGCGCTATACCAATTTCCGGACTAACATCGGAAAGGCGAAACCTGATCAGGAATGCAGGAAGCGTCAAGACGATGTTCTATTTAGCTTATCTTCAGGAGCGCTTCGCATAGGAAAATAGTGCGATGTGTAAACCGCGAAATAAACTCGCTAACCCAGTAAACGTCGGTTATGGAAAGCTGGTCTTGAACATCTCACGAACGCAGTAACAAAACCGACTCTGATACGAGATCTTAAACGCGTTCCGTCGAAAGAAGGATTCAAACGAACTCAGCTCCCCACGACATGAAAAACATGCATTAAACCCAGGAAATATCCGCAATGGTACCCTGGACTGAAAGTTTGGAGTATCCGGAAAAACACTCCAACGCAGTACACGAAATACTAATCGACTTGAAACAAAGCAAACGCCTCTAGGCAAGCAAAGAAGAAAACGAACTCAGGGCCAGCCGCCGACTTTCACAAAAAAGGCCAGCCACTCACCTCCTTTGGAGTTGGGCCAGCCGCCGACTTTCGTAACAAAGGCCAGCCGCCCCTCTCTCTCAGAGTTGGGCCCGCCGCCCATCACTTCATTGTTAATCGCTTACCTAAAACAAGCATATTACTCGGACAGAAAGAAAACTCTGAAAAATCCAGACGAAAACAAAGAACAGAAACTGTAAAGTCAAGAATCAAAGATCTGGACCAAAGGCCTTAACAATGGCCATATTTGAGATCCCGGGAATGGCCTCGTTGGATCCGGCTAGATCGACTACTCCGATGGACGAGGCCTCCTCCTCTATCAAGCCGGCGTCAGGCACCAGAGCATCTGCGCCCCCAGAGAGCGAGACCAACAGAGAATCAATCTTCCCTAGAACCCGGCGAACACCTCTCAGTAGGTTGGCCCATGACATCTCGAAATCATGATGCTATCAGGTGGCAAATTAAATACATGTTTCGAAATCGGGAGAACATCGCAAAACCCGTGGGAGCATTGACAAAAACGCCCCTGGCACAAATGCTAAGCAACATCGACAAAGCAAAAAGAATCATGCATAAACTAATCAAAAACTGAAAGGCCGCAAGAGCCGTACATAGCATAAAGGATCGCAAGCCCAGAAAAACATCACAAAACATACCGATTTTACCTTGTCTAAAAATTGACGAAAATGAAAACCTCTATTTTCCTCAAAGACTACATCGATTTTTCCTTGTCTAAGTCGAAGAAAAGAAAAATCTCTATTTTCCTCAAAGTATGTATTGATTTTTCCTTACCCAAACCGGAAGAACGATAGAAACGTCAATTTTCGCAAGCGGTTCAGTCTTTTCGAAAACAAGTCTTCCTGAAAAAGAAAACGAACAACACTAGACACTAGGCACGCAACTTGCCTTTCCGTTCCATGAATCCTGATAAACTTTCCACTCAAAACTCATTGCTTCGGTGCACGAAAGCAAAGAGCTGGGGGGCTAACTGTTGTGGTCAAAATCTCCTCTTTAGAGATTGATAGAACGAAAAGCCTAGATTACGAACAAACGACTCGTGTCCCGACCACATGCCCTCGAATTCAGACAGAACGCCCACTCTGCATGGCCAGCCACCCATCATTCCTTCACGGCCAGGCGCCCATCATAGATCATTGAGCCAACCACCCTTGAATCACTCAGGATTTTTAAATTATTTTATAAAAATACAAAATTAATAATATTTGTTGAAATATTATTTTATACTCATAATAGTATAATATAATATGTTTAATCACTAAATTTTTACATATTATGAATGAATAGCAATTTATATAATTTATTTAATTTAACATATTTGTCACATGAATTATTTTAAATAAACAACTTATAGTTTGTTTTTTTTTGTAAATTTAACAATACTATAATTTATAATTATTAATCATATATTTACTTATTATTTATTTAACATATTTTCACTTGAATTATTTTTAATAAACAATTTATATTTTTGTATATTTGACAATATTCTAATTTATATTTATTAATTATATATTTTACATCATATAAACTATTTTTATTTTTTTGGGGAAATTTCAAAAATGCACTTTCTTTGGTACACTTATTCAGTTTTACACTTCTAGAAAAGACATTTTCATTTTTACACTCTTTTATAAAGCTTTATAAACTCTTAAACTTTTTAGGACAAATCTTCCATTAGGGTTTACAATTCAGAGTTTAAATTTTAGGGTTTAGGATTTAGTGTTTAGAGTTTAAGATTTAGGGTTTAGGGTTTAGATTCACAAATCCTTAGGATTTAGGGTTTAGGGTTTAGATTCACAAACCATAAACCCGAAACCCTAAATCATAAACCCTAAACCCTAAATCCTAAATCGTCTATTTCGTAAACCCTAAACCTTAAACCTTAAACCCTAAATCGTAAACACTAAACTCTAAACCCTAATTCGTAAACCCTAAACTCTAAACCCTAAATCCTAAACCCTAAATCCTAATTCGTAAACCCTATACCCTAAACCATAAATGCCAAACACTAAATTGTTAACCCTAAACCCTAAGCCCTTAATCTTAAATCGTAAACCATAAACCCTAAACCCTAATTTGTAAAACCTAAACACTAAATCGTAAACCCTAAACCCTAAAACTGTAAACCATAAACACTAAATCGTAAACCCTAAACTCTAAACCTTCAATCGTAAACCTTAAACCTTCATTTTTGTAAAAGATGGAAGGTAGTGTATTTTTGAAAATGTATATGATGAAAGTGGTATTTTTGAAAAGTGTATTTTTGAAAAGTGTTATTTGGAATGTGGTATTAGTGACAATTTCTCTTTTTGGGGTTATACTCACGTCAAAATCTATACAATTCTTAATATTTAACTAATTTTAGAGGCTTGAAATTTTTCAACAAAACATTAAAATATTTCTACAAAACCGACATAATTTGTTCTAAATAAAATAAGAGAAATTGTCACTAATACCACTTTCAAGATACACTTTTTCAGAAATACCACTAGCTCAATTCTTTACAAAATTAGGGTAGTGAAATTACTCACTTACCCTTAATGAAACCTAATAGTTCATTATCCTGTCCCAATTTCCCCTGTGGTTTTCTCTCTCTCTCTCTTCCTCCTCTTCTTCTCCGGCGATAAACCTCACTGTCGTTTAATTCTAATCTTTTTTTCGATCTCTTCCAGATTCATCCTCACTTCTTCGTCAATTACTCTCTCGTCTACAGCACTTGCGGGGCCTTCACTCTCGTCATAGTTAGTCCCATCGCAGTGGTCGTCGGCACGATCATCACCTTGTAGCTTCTCTTTCACTTCTTCAGGGAAGGTCCTCTTCTTTTCTGGGGATTTCAGGTTTCTGGCGGAGATGTTGAGATCAGAGGGTAATTTACTAAGGATTGAAAAGGAGATTGCTATGAAGAAGATGGAAAGGAGGAAGAAGTGAATAGAGAGGCCGCTTAGATCTGCTGTTCATTCTCTTCTCTCTGTAAGTCTAATCTGAATGGTGTATGTGTCGTTGTGTTTGTGAGTGTGATAGTGTTTTTGAGTTCGAAGCTGTTTGTTCTATATGTTGGTTGTTTTGATTTAGGGGAAACAGCTCATCTCAGACGGGAAGAAAGAGAGCAAGGTTTTGGAAGATGATATAAGCTACCTGATTGAGAAATTGAATGAGTTGAAGTCTCCAAAGGTTAAAGACATGGAAGCTAGAAACTGATATAATTTTGACAAACAAGCTTCTGTTTTAGGAAGAGAGTTGGAGAAGTTCGATGATGGAGTTTCCAAAGAGGTTTGTGTTAAAGGGATTCAGAAAATGGCAGAAGCTAGATTATTGGTCAGTCCTAAGCTCCATTTCTCTCAATGAAAACGTGGATATATTTTGTGAAAGAGAAGCTCCATTTTTCAAAAGTCTCTTTACTATTATGGCATTGGCATCTCTGTTTGGGCTGGGTTCTTAGATCATTAGCTAGTATAGTTGTAGTATCGATTGTTTACTAAGATTTGCATTTCTTTCGTGGCTTGGGATTGTCTCCAACTAATGCCTAAATCAGATCTGTAATAATTACAATAACATTGTGGTTTGTTACATTGGCTTAGAGATATCATTTGATATAATAACAAGATAACGAAATTATTTATAAATCCTTGTAAAAAGCTTTACCTCAGGATTTGTAAGCGGAGGTGGAGTGGAGATGCTTATAGGGTTTTCTAACTCTTATTGTTGTGGCTGCTGTGGGTTATTCTTTTAACCTGGAAGTTTGTGGCGTATCTTGAAAACTATTATAAATAATTTATAAGGATTTATAAAACTGTAGTAATCAGTAGTAGTTTTATAACCTTTTATAAATAATTTTATAAAGTCTTATAAATATTTTTATAAGGCTTTATCAATAGTTTTATAAGGCTTTCTAAACAGTTTAATGAAGCCTAATGGTTCTAACTTTTGTAAGATTTTATTATAAGGTTTTCTAAACAGTTTTATGAAGTTTAATAGCTCTAGCTTCTAAATTATTTTCTAAGGCTTATGTTTTTAAGATGAATAGGTTTGTAAGGCTTTATAATTCTGGTTTTATATGATTTTATAAAGCGTTATAAAAATGAAATCTACACTCATCAATCTTACTCGACCCACTTTTAGGCTAAACAGTTTTATAAGACTTTATAAATATTTTAATAAAACTTTATAAAAAAATTTATATGACTTTATAAATATTTTTATAAAGCTTTATGAACAGTTGTATAAGTTTTTCTAAACATTTTTATGAAACTTTCTAAACAGTTTTATGAAGCTTAATATTCGATGCCGTCTTCCTCATCATCTTCGGAAGAAGGAGGTGCTTTGTTAGTATAAGATGATTTATAAGGCCTAAAAAATTATTTATAAGGCTTTATAAAATTATTTATAAGTTCTTACAAAATGATTTATAAATCTTTAATAAGTAATTTAATTTATAAGCTCTTGTGAACTAATTTATACATCCTTATAAATGACATAGGATTTAGAAACCTTTATATTAAATACTTATAAACCCTTATAAACACTTATTAAGTTATGTGTTACAAGAACTCTGTTATTATAAGATTTTATAAGGCTTTATAAACCCTTATAAATTATTTTACAAACTCTTATAGATGATTTTATAAACCTTTATAAATAGTTTATAGGCTATTAAGTAGTCTTCTAAATAATTTGATAAACCCCTATAAATAGGTTTGATACGTTTTAATAGTTTTATAAACCCTTATAAATGATTTATAGGCTCTTATATATAATTTATAAAATTTTATAAAAACTTTTAGAACACCACAAGCCAAGCTTTCTCAGAAGCACATCTAAATACACACTTCCTTCATGGCTTATTGAATACGGAAAAGCATTGGTACAATGTCATCCCCTCACACTCAAGGTTTTAAGTGTTTTATAAGGCCTTATAAAATCATACTAAAACGTATATAAAAGACTTGTGTTCTTACTCTATAAAATATAAGTTTTATGATAAAGACTTATCTTTATAAAGTTTTATATAACAAACTATAAACCTTAAACATAAATAGATTTTATAAACCTTATAACCGTTTTATAGACCTTTATAAAATAGGTAGTAAATTATAAATCTGTAAAGTTTTTATAAGGTTTTATAAAATTCTCTAAAAGCTTTTATTTTTTTATAAGGTTTTATAAGCGAAGATGAACATTCATATTGCATCTTCAATTGTTCTTGTAGTTGGCTCTGCTCTAGCTTGTATGAGATATCATGATTCTCCTGTTTCAGTATCTCATAATCTAGAGCAAGCTGTTGCATCTGTGTCTCAAGGTTCTCTTTGTCTCGTTTATATAGGTCTGTGATCTTCTTCAGGAGTAGTTGGCTCAAAGACACTTCCAGAGCTTGACGTGGTACTGTCAGATACAACCAATGCTCTTCGTCTCAGTCCTGAAAACCGGGCAGCTTTACCAAAGGGCCCTTCCTATAAGAGAGCAGAGATACAAGCACAAGCAGAGATGAGCTAACTCTCTTGCATACACCAAACAAAAATAAACCAGAGAATCCAAATACCTCACGGTGATTGTTTTTATGAGGTTCATCTGCATCACCGAGGCTCAAATGTGACTTTAAATCTTGACCTTGTGACATTTTTTCAAGATTCTCGGAATCATCCACCTCTCTGCACGAAGTCAGAAATAGAAAAGCCATGTTCCATCAAAAACACACTACACGAACTTGCAACAACCAATAAAGAACACTACAACAACCAATACTTGATAACATTTGATTTAGCTCGTCCTTACCAAAAACTATGTGATAAACATTGTATTTACAAGAATCAGACCACATCAAAAGAAGAATCTCTTCGATTTATCTTGAAATCGTCGGTTTTTATAAAGGCTTTTTGGGATTTTGATAATTTTTATAAGACCTTATAAAATATGTGTAATGAACCATAAAACAAGCTTTTACAAATCCAGAAGAGCGATTACGACGAGGCATGCCCGAAATCTTAAATCGAGACTTCATCTACATAGATTACGTTGATTGAACACAAGAATTTGACTTATACCATTATTTTGGCAAAGAATCCGGCGAGTTCATCATCTTCCATGGAAGAATCCCTATAAACCTGAGTATGGTGAGATTGAAAAACAGCGAGATTGATAACAGATTCCGTTTTCCTGCGAAGATTAGAGTTCTGACGAAGAAGATGAGACTTCCGGCGAAGAAGCTTTTTCAGCGACGGTGAGGAAATTTTCCATCAACGCGAAGAAGAAGAGATGAGATAAGAGGGTAATTTAGTCATTTAGTTATACACAAAAAGTGTAAATATGAAAATGTTCTCCTTGCTAGTGTAAAAATGAAAAAGTGTACAAAAGAAAGTGTATTTTGGTCATTTTCCCATATGAATATGGTCAAAATGTGCTATCTTATTTGTGTTTAATTTTTTGAGAACTGAGTGTATTCCTTTTTTTTCTGAAACAAGTGTGTATATTTTTTTTGAAGCAGATCACAACTATAAACACTTTTTACCAAATTAATTAGCTAATTGTAACTTCCAAACTGGAAAAAGTATGTATATTTTTAGTTTTCAAGATTTAAATTGGTAAAAGTATCTATATTTTTAAGTAAGTAATTATCAATTAAAATCCAAATGATTTGAAATTTTATATAAAATAAGAGTGTGTGTACATAATGTTGAAATATGCATTCTAAATGATAGAGATTTGAATTTCTTACAGCGATCAATACTGCAGTACGAATATCAAAAGAAAAGCCGCAGTGTAGAGAAGGCAAAATCCCATACAAATCGCCCGGTCGTTGTATTGATGACATATGCAAACAAGATTGCACGCGGGCTGGAGTTTATCGTGAAGGCTTTTGTTACATTAAAGAGTGCCGGTGTACCCAATGTGTAAAGGTGTAGACCTGAGAAATTACACATGCAAATAAAATTACACATGCTCGCTGGTGTTTATTTCCCTGACAAATATGTAATCGTGCGATGAAAAAATGTTACCGTTTTAATAAAAAAATAAAAATAAATGTACGGTTGTAAAAAAGTGTACGTAGATCAGGAAAATACGTGCTATAATAATTCTCATACTATATCATCTATCAAAAAGAGAAATTTTCAAAAATATTTGTAATAATGTCTTTCTCGGATCTATTTATATATTTAAATGGAAACCACTAAACACCACCACCACCTAATTTCAAATGTTGATTCTTTCTTCGTTCCTAAGTTCTATCTAATTAGCCATTTTTATGGACGACTTCTTTTTGGTCCTTTTCCATTAGTTTTCTTTTTTCTATTTTTGGGAAAAAATATTATGTAGAGAAAATGAAATGACTGTGTGTATATATATATAATGTATTCCATTCAAAGAAGATTGCAAAAAAAAAAAAAAAACTGAAAATAATGATTTATGAATTCAAATTCATTAATTTAATTGTCTCTAAACTAAATAAATAAATATTATTTTGTCATTTTCACCCTAATATGCTACTTTGTAACAAAAACATGAATTACTATTTGAGGGTATTTCTCTTCTTTTATTTATGATGTGTTTATCACCGTTAATATAATAACTAGGTTTTTCACCCACGCTATGCATGGGGATTTTTTTAATATTTATTATAAAAATACAAAATTAATAATATTTGTTGAAATATTATTTTTATATAGTGTAGTCTAATATATTTAATCACTAAATTTACATATTATGAATGAATTAGCTATTTATTCAATTTAACATATTTGTCACTTGAATTATTTTTAATAAGCAACTTATATTTTTTTTCTTCGTATATTTCAAAATACTCTAATTTATATTTATTGATTATATATTTTATATCATATATTTATTAATTATATATTTAACATATTTGTCACTTGAATTATTATTAATAAACAATTTATATTTTTTGTATATTTGAAAATGTTATAATTTATATTTATTAATTATATATTGTACATCATATAAACTATTTTTTATTTTCCTATAGTTTAAACATGAATTCTAACGTCTCTCTATAACATCAATATTTTTTTTAATAATTCATTATCTTGTATTATAAGTTATTTTTCTACGTATATATTTCATATTATAAATACTTGAATATTAGATTCGAGTCAAACATTTTAATATTTCAAATCAATCTAAAAGCACACAAGTGTCATTTTTAAATAATGTTTTTCTTATGTGATGTTTTTTAATTATTTTTTTTCTTTCAAAAACTACCAAAAGAAATATAGTTATGTACTCACGTCAAAATCTATAGCCTAAAAAGTTTTCAACAAAATAATAAAATATTTTTACAAAACCCACATAATTTGTTTTAACTAAAATAATGTAGTTTGATCAAATATAATAACTCTAGAAATAATGTACAAGTATAAAAAAAAATATACTTGTAAGATTCTACTTTGTAGCTTCAAGTGTTTCCGATAGTGTTTGAATGTTCCCGATGCCACCATCTCTTCAATATACATTTTGTCAAAAGGATGCTCTCCTTAACCATTTGACCTTCAGTATGTATATTTTTTTTTTGAACAGCAGAAATTGATTCATTTCTTAAAAGATTGAGCCAATGGCTAAATTTGTTACAACAGAAAGCGAAGATAACACTGCTTCCGCAAGCAGATCAGCCGAGACATTAGATTCCCAACGAACAAAGTGAAACGAAACATGATCAAGATATGATGCTGCAGCGTGAATGTAGTGAAGCATGCCGTACAATTTCGTGCTGCATGTTTAATATAGAATTGCTGAGATCAGCGTTTTAGAGTCATAGTGGAGTTTGAGCCGTTTCCAGTCTTTCCTCCTTGCACAAACGATGGCCTCATATACCGCACCGCTTCCGCCAATAAAGGGGAAGCAACATCTGCAATTGTGACTGAGATGTGCTTAACGGCTTGGTTCCGGTGGTTCAGGAACACACAGCCAATTCCCGCGCCAGTTTGTTAACATTTGGGAAATACAACACTAGTCCGTACAGCCATGTCCGTACA
>OVBB01001629.1:0-10450 GCA_900406415.1 Isatis lusitanica | reverse complement strand
CGGCTTCAATGGAGGGAAAATAGAAACGATAGAGAATTTTTGTCTGCGAATTTATATGAGAAGCATTAATATATGATCAACCTATTTATAGCTAGATTTGCGGAGAAGAAATGTATTTAATTTAGACCTGCTATTCCCTGTTAACTTATAAATATCATCATGATAGTCTTAATAAAGTAATAAGTGATGTTTGATGTAGACATGCTCAGAGACGTTGATAAGTGTGTCGTCCAGCGTGTTCATAAATGAGGATGTTAAGTAAGTATTAGTTACATTGATCAGTCACCGTGTATATATATGTAAAACATAATTCGGTTTATTACACAATAATTAACAAATAACCAGATTCGATAATGAACCGTGAAAATTTAAAAGTTTTTTACGGTGTATGGTATAAAGTAAAGTTTAATTAATAAATTAAACAAGCTGTTTAAATATCAATCTATTTACATAAATCGGATTACTTGTATGAATGTATCTATATGGGACTTGTATATATTTAATAAATAAATGCATATATATTAGTGTATATGTTACTATTTAAACAATTCAAATAATGATAGCAATCTTTATAAGATCACATCAACAAGTCAGCATATTTTTTTTAATACAGATATGGCATAAACATAATAGTTTTACGCGCTTTTAGGAGAGAAGTAAGACACAAAGTGTCAAATCAACATTAAATATATAGCTCGGTATAAATTATGGAAACATAGGGTAATAACCTGGAGATATTTTGTACATGAGTAGAGATTATATTTTTTTTTTTTGGTTGGTTGAGTAGAGATTATATATTAGTTATCAACAATAGTACCACTATGGATCATTATCTTTTATACATATAACATATATGTTAGGTAATATATTATCTGAGATTAATCTTCCCGCCACAAAGGCTGACTGTGTGTTGGATACTAATCCGGGGAGTAACCTTTTAACCGCTGACACATAACCTTAGAAATAATTTTATAACCTACGTTACACAAACTAATGGGTCGATGTTGCGTCATTCGACTTGAACGTCCACTCTTAGGGATCAAACAAATGTTCGTCTGATTTAAACGTGTGTCAAAAGAACCTGTTGAAAAAAAAACATTAACCAATCCCAATATATCCTGTTTAATTATCGGCCAAGCATGCTGGAAAAATAGCACCGTCAGTCCATCCAGACCTGAATCTCTCTCCGGGTGCATCAAAAATAGTGCTTGGCGAACCTCTTCCTCGGTGGCTAAACCAATGAGAGTTTCATTCATGGTCTATGTAATAGAAACCAGAATTTCTTGCAAAAAAAGTTATTTTCCTCCCTCCTCGGTAGGAATTATAGAGGAAGTCAACAATTCCTCAAAATACTGTACCGCAACTTCTTCAATCCCTGTATCTGTAGTAACCCATTCACCAACCTTGTTGTGTAGACCTATAATGTAATTCTAAACACGACGTTTTTAGTCAATGCATGATAGAATTTGGTATCCCGGTCGCTTAATGTATGGCATATATTCCTGCTATTCAGCTGTCAGAATATATCCTCATCCTGATACGCCTCTTTCAGTTTCCAAGTTATGTTTAAAACCTCAGCTTCAGACCGCCTATCATCGTTTTGAACCTCTTCCAGAGCTTTTTGAAGCTCATTGATATGCTGCTTGCCAGAAGGAATAGTATCCTTCCTCCATACGGAGATCTCATGCCGACAGCGATTCATCCATTCAACCAAACCAATATTACGATCTGTCGAGTCCCAACCTACTGATATCGATTCCAAGAGCCCCTCTTTACCAATCCATCTTTTATCAAACCGAAAAGTCTCCTGACGTCGGACCCTTTTATCCGCAATATTGACAACAAGTGGTTGATGATCTGAACCCACCATCCGGAAATATTCCACAAAAGAGCAAGAGAACATAGAGTGCCACTCCTCATTCGCAATAGCTCTATCTAACCGGCACCGAATAAGTTGACCACTCCATTCCCCAAGGAAGGGAAATCCATCAAACCACAATTCTCATGTATATTATTAAAATTAGAAAATCGAAAAAACCAAAAGAAGTACCGAACACCCAGCCTAATCATAAGTGGGGAATATATATATATATATGGATTGTACGATTTTGTTGGATCCTAGAAAATACGTGGAATAGATTTTCAATTTTTATTCCTTATAATTTGTAGTAAATGGAACAAACATAAATAGCTGTAAACATACTTATGTTGATTTAACTATGAGTACTAATATGTATTCTATTATTATTTAGCTATACCTACAAAAGTTATCATGAGTATTTATTGAGTAGTGAGTGAATTGAAAAAATTCTAATAATAGCCGTTTGTTTCTTAATGTTCCACCTCATCCTTTGATATCTCAAAAGGTTTTATAATTTCGTGTGTGGTTGGTAGCGAGAGAGAAAGGAGAACGTAAAAGAAGGAAGACACGAAAACAACACAAAGGGATTTGGTTGGTTTGCTTTAAAAATGCTAAATGACAGATGCATACGGGTAAGAAGGCGTGACACCCTCTCCTCCCTTCCCTTGTTAATTTTCCATTTATATATTTAATTTCAATTCACTCCAAATCTCATCATCTCAAGTTTCTGATCAATGGAGGGCCCGTCTAAAAGCCATAAACGCAAGAAAATAGACGAGCAAATGAAGAAGAGCAAAAAGAGACAAGTGATCAACAACATTATTAACGTGAATCCTAAGGAAAACAAAATGGACGAGAAGAGATCAAGCGGGAGTATTGAGAAATACGGCGAAGAGAGTTTCGGAGTGTTTGAATTCCCGTGGATGAAGGAGAGCATGATCTCCACCACCCTTGATTGGAGTCTACCAGGATCTCTTTTTCCTGCCCTAGGTGAAGGAAAGGACATGTTTGAAGGGATTAGTGAAGTTAGATGGCCAGTGGAAAGAGTCAGTACTGATAGGTTGGAGTTTGAGGCATTTGAATGCATTTGGACATCTATTTCGGATTAGATGAAAAGACCTGTTAGCGTTGTACTTAGAATTGCATTCAGACGGATTCCAGAACAAAACAACATTCTGGGGGACCATTATTTTTTACATTTTTCTTCTTCTTGTGTTTGTTGACATGTAAAAGAGAGTGTACGGGGAAAAGTAGGATTTGATGATTTAGACACAAGTAAGTTGATTCATTTCTTTAAGAAAAGATAACAAATACAGCGTTTCTTACTGAAAATTTTTTAAGTAAAGGAAATTCAGTGGTTTTGTTTATAACTATAAAACAGTGTATATAAAACAAAGTAATATGTTAGACAACCCTAGTTTAAGTAATACCATCATTTATACTATGAAATATATCTTAACTATAATTATTCGCTTTAATACTAATTAAAGAAGGGAGAATTTTCATAGCAAGTAATTTCAAATCATTCGAATACGTGATTGGAGAGATGCATCAGATGTAGTAATTACATGTCCGTCTGACACTGAAAAGAAGTCTATGGAAAAGTTAAGCCCGATGTTAAAAAAAAAGAAGGAAAAGTTAAGCCCAAGCCTCGGTCATGAAATGAAAAGGAATTGTGAATGATCTTGTCTAGACAGAGAGATGCATTGGCCTCCACATAAAAGCCAAACCCTCAGCCTCATAAAGCCTTTGGCTGAGGTTTGCAACAGTTTCAGGAAATTGTTTTACCCATATTTAAGCTTTGTGGACGTACGCAACTGGAAATCGTCTCAGATACTCCTCTTGCTCCTTTTTAAATCCCTAATACCCTCTACTAATCTCTAGTGCTCCTCGTTTTATTGAAAGGACGAAACTACCATTTGAACAATTTGAAATTAAAATCCAACGATCTAGTTGTACAACCAGTTATACCTGTATTCGTATAACCGGTACAACTCCGATATACTCGTATAACTGGTACAATTCCGGTATACTCGTATAACCGGTATAATCTCGGTATACTCGTATAACCGGTATAATCGTGGTATACGAGTAATATCGGTATTGCCAATATTACTTCGCTCAGGGGGATTCGAACCCTGGGCTCGCGCGCGTACATANGTATTCGTATAACCGGTACAACTCCGATATACTCGTATAACTGGTACAATTCTGGTATACTCGTATAACCGGTATAATCTCGGTATACTCGTATAACCGGTATAATCGTGGTATACGAGTAATACCGGTATTGCCAATATTACTTCGCTCAGGGGGATTCGAACCCTGGGCTCGCGCGCGTACATATGAAGCACGCAACCACTGTATTACCGTGGTTTTCGTTGAACACTTACATATATAATTATATTTAAGCTTTATCACCCGAAAACAACATTTCATAATGACAATTTCGTCATTTCACCACCGACGAGCATCCTAGCTTCTGTTTTATTCCATAGGAGTATATCAGCTCATGACTCGGCAACTTGTTTTCAGCCGCTTGATCGACACATCCCAAAAATATTCATCCAAGTACTTCCTTAGACACCATACTAGGTTTTTTTATAATTTTTGGATCTTAAGAGCTGCAAAGGAGAAGATCTTGCTTTGTATCCGAAATAGAGAAGATGTATCAAAGCCATTTACTCTTTATTTCTGTCTTTTTCAATATGATTTTTATTCATACATACTGGGTATATTACATTATGGTTGAGTAGATTTCTTTGATAGGTTGAAGGAAATCAATGGTTGCATAATACATATTTTGACTTTCATTGTTAATGGTTTATCACATTATCATTGTTCATCTTTGCTTGTTCTTATTGCATCACTTTTCACCGCACATTTAAAAATTTGGTCTAACGAGTTTAGAACTACGAAAGTACTGCATCTCATAACCTTAAATTTTATTTGCTGAGGTAAGCGTTATAACCCAAGGAATTCATATCTACGTCTTACAGTAAGAATCAAAAGTTCGAGTCAATTCATTTTCATATATTTCGTGTTGTCTTCTACACCATAAAACATATAATAATAAGATGAAATCCTATGGGGAGTCAAAAATTAAAAGATGAGATATTAAATTTGCCTCGTTCACAAAAATTGTATTAAATTTGTTACTTGAAAGTTGAATTATACATACATAATGGTCGAATTCATCATAAGATTTTATCCTTATTTCTGAACTATCCTTCGCTCCGTGAGGGACCTTTTGGGGTTAACTGGCGAAAGACGTATGTTGGCTTCACGCCGTTAGGGACCTTCGGGTCGAGTGACTTCAGGCCATATGGGACCGATGGGGTTAAAAAGGTGTACAAATGACTAAGTGATAAAAAAATGGCTTAGTAAAGTGAAGACGAGTAAATATGAGAAGGAGAACGGATGGTTAGGTTGTTACTTGTTAGTATGGATTGGATGAGTTATTGATTAATTTATTGTATTGTATATGGGCGGTAATGGGCGAATTCACTAGATAATTTTATTCATGCCTTATGTGATGTACGTAAGAACTAATGTGTGGACCTGATGAGCGTGAAACCATAGAGACCATCTGGGACTGGGTGCTATGAGCTTGTGTCCTCCTCTATCTTTTAGATCATCCTTTGGTTTCATATCCTCATCACAAAGACCCTTGTGTGTAGTCTGTAATTTGATGTTGATATAACGTTTAAATGATACTGTTGCAAATGATATCATTTAAAAATGTCACACTGAGTAATTGGAACAGTTCTCGTATATCAGCTAAGGTCCTCTTTGTTTGGTGAGTTGGATGCGTTTTCTGGACGCAGATGAATGTTGATGTTCGTTTGGTGCTAATTAGAAGTATGAACTGGAAGCAGTATCTAGACGCGTTTTCAAAACTCATCCAAAAAAATCAAGATTTCTGGATGAGTTTATTTGGTGCGTCTGGTTACACTAAACTCATCTAAAACTAAGTCAATAATACTCCTATTAATAACTAGATTTTTACTTTTAAATTACTAAAAACAATTTTTTTACAAAAGTTGCAAAATAATTTTTTTTTATCAAAGATAACATAACAAAAAATTTCGTCAAAACCATAAAATCTCGTATTTCGCTGAACGCAAAGTCTCGATTTCCCGCAAAAATCGCAAAATCTCGTTTTCTAGTCAAAACAGCAAAATCTCGTTTTTCCGTCAAAACTGGAAAATTTCTTTTCCCGCCAAAACCGGAAGATCTTATGTTCCCGCCAAAATCGCAAAATCTCGTTTTCACACCAAAGCAGCAAAATCTTGTTTTCCCGCCAAAAATACAAATCACGTTTTTCCGCCAAAAACGCCAAATTTCGTTTTCCAGCCAAAACCAGAAAATCTTGTGTTTCCGCCAAAATCGCAAAATCTAGTTTTCCCGCCAAAACCGAAAAATCTCGTTTTCCAGCCAAAAGCAGAAAATATTGTTTTCCCGCCAAAACCTCAAAATCTCGTTTTCTCACCAAAGCCGCAAAGTCTCGTCTTCTCACCAAAACCGCAAAATCTTGTTTTCCCGTCAAAACCGCAAAATCTCGTTTTCTCGCCAAAAACGCAAAATCTCGTTTTCTCGCTAAAATGGCAAAATCTCGTTTTCTCGCTATAAAATGGTTTTGATGTTTATTTTTGCTTATGTTTGTTTAATGTAAAGATAAATATAAGTTTGCATAAGTTTAGACCCTAGAAAACAAGGAACTTTTGGTCATTTGACATAAAGCGCGTCTAGATACAAATAAAAAAATACAAACCGAATGTAACTACAGCCAAATACAATTTCTGAATGCTTGAACCAAAATCGCAAACAAACATCATCTGATTACTGCATCCAATTAATGCGTTTAGATGCTATGTTTGGAAATCTCATCATGTTTACTAGACGAACATGGCCTAATTAATAATATGTAAGTACATCTATTTGAACCAGTAACGAGAAAATGATAAGAAACAGAAACGGTTCTTTCATATAAGGGATATTAAGTTAGAAGAATATTTTAGGGAACTACATCTGAGCACAATCAGTCATCTTAAACGATACAGTTCCAGAAACGGTGTCGTATCCTATAAGGAAATTCATCTGCGCCAAGTTGCCATAGATGGTGAGCTGGTCGTTTGAAGCAAATGCAAAGCAATACAAATCTTCAGAAACTGCCACGAATGTATTCACCTTGTCGAGTTTCACATCACCTCCTCTAAAATGAACAGTTATGTCTGGAACTTGAACACTCGATCTCTCACTGTAACATAGACTCAAAACTCCCTTAGGATTTTTCACTCTCTCTGCTCCGATTGTTGAAGCAACTTCATACTCTAACTCAGAATAAAACCCAGAGGGCAACATTGTTAAAGTGGTACCGGAGTCGATTATCATATTTCCTTCTTCAGTTCCAACGACTGAGTCCGAGAACTGAATTTTCTTGCATCCTACGCTAATGGCTTCTAGGGTTAGAAAATAGTACGTGTATGGTTCTTTCTTGACTAGAGGGGTTGACACAACTCCATCTCCTGAGACGACACCCTTCGTTCCAAAGTTGATCTTGCTTGTTAGATCAGATTCAGACGTCAAAGGTACCAAACAGTAAGAAAATTTACCGTCTATGGGTTCCCCGAGTTGTGAGACTAATGATATAGATCCTCCTCCAAGACCTATGATTCCTGACTCCATTTCGTTAAAGGCTCCAGCATTTTCGTGTCCACACCCAATGATCACGTTTCTGATCGACATAGGGCGGTGATCGGTAGATCCGAGCGTTACAGTATCAATTGCCACGTCACCTCTGGTGTATGACTTGTCAGCGTATGAATTCGAGTAGGAACAAGTGCCTGCTGATGTGTAACAAGAAAAATCTTCTACGGAACGACATTGGCTTGAGGAGCAAGGAACCTTTTTGAATGTGGAAGATTCTTTAGGATCAAAGAATGGAGCCTTCTGTTTGAAACAATTTTTGCAAGGTTTGCACTGAGTCCAAATCAAGTCGCTTCCTGTGTCCGCAATTGCTAGTATCGGGAACGGGGGTGTTCCAATTGATATGTTCATGAGATAGTCACCCCGGTTTGAAGTGATAACAGACTGTGCTGAATTCGGTGAAGAATCATCATTGTTGAGCTGGAGTACCCTGTTAGCGGAACGGTGGATTGCATTTCTCATACGTTGAGTAGAGGTTTCAGCTGGATTGTAGAACGGTGATCTTGGGGAATCGCGGTGGATCAGATCGACAGTGAATCCATGTTTAGGATGGGCGTTTGTGTTTAAGATGAACCAAAGGTTGAAGAGAGTTGCATAAATGAGAAAAGCCATTTTGAGAATCTGAATTATAGACGTAAGAAAGTATTTGAATGACGTTATTGTTGACCACACATGCATGCATTGATTTATCATCTGTGACTTCAAAGGATTTATTAATAATTAGATGCCAAATGTAATTTTGGTAAGATATGCAACCAATTAAGGATGTAATATTCTTTGACTATTGAATTTTCAATGTTCCATAAGGGAACGTGATGACACCCGTATGCAATGAATTTAGTCAAAGTTTCTCTTTGAAAAACTTTTAAAATATTACAGCTGTAACAATTACCAAAATTTGTTAATATAATAAGTTTAAGGGTGAATTACTAGATTGACATAAAATTATATTAGAATTATTAGAATGATACTAATCTTTTTAAAACTATTAAATTGTTTTTTATACCTATATTATCCTTTTTCTTTGATATCAAAAAACGTAATTACAAAAAATTGCCATTATTTTTTTACTAAAGAGATCGAATTTTTTACCTCGGAAAAAAATCTGGGTGAAAATATTCTAAATAAACCTGTCATGTATGAAGTGACAGATTTATTTAGACGACAAACTTTTTAACGAATGACAGATTTTTGTTAACAATTTATTTAAATACGACAATTTTTTTTGTATTATTTGATGACAGATTAACAGTCTAACAGTAGTTTTTGAATTACTTGATGACAGTTTTTCAGATTTGACAGGACAGAGTTCTCAAATGACCTAGAATGGCTCTCAAAAAGAGGTTAAATACTAGACTAGCATACACAATCGAAGGTGTACTAAACTAACTCTAAACTTTTGTCAAAAGACATCTTAACCATGTATTATTCAAATAATTACACACATGCCATTTCACTTAATAAAAAATGATAATTAAATGATTTTACAGTATACAAACAACTTATTACGGGGATTAAAAAAAAAATACCCAGAAAAAAAAAATTGACTTTAACCTAAACCCCAATTCATCTTCACTCGTCGCTGTCTCCGTTCCGACGATGATCTCATAATCCCGCGACTCCGGCTTGTTTCTCCACTATATAACTGCCGACGAATCTTCCTCCACCGTTAGTAATCGCTGCCGCACGTATCCACTGTTGTCTCCGTCGTAAGAGCCTGTGTCGCTGTTGAACAGAGACCTGAACTGCTATCATCAGAATTGGCACAAGGGGAAGGTAAAATTTCTCTCTTTTTGCTTCTCATGTGATCACTGTTGTGCTTGAATTGGTAGCTTCGATTTCTCCGTGTGGTTTTACATTATTGATTTGACAAGTACTTAGGTCACTTGATTCTTTGATCGGATATAGTTTTGCTTGCATAGTGTTTAAGATCAATGGATCATGCTAATTTAAGATTGGATTGAGATTGTTTTAGTTGAAACTGTATTATTATTTATAGTTTGTTCTAAAGGTAACATAAGAACAAAAAGTAACAACTCACAGTTTATGAGCTTTGAATATGATAGCTGTCTTTTATCGTTCTAGAGGTATGTGCTTTCCGGTTAGATTTTTAAGCTCATAGTGATGTTAGAATGGCATGGTCTTTTAAAGTAAACAAATATGTGTATAAGTTTTTGGAATTTTGATTTGAAAGCTGTGAAGTTTTTTCGGTTCTTTTTTATTCCAAAATCTCGTCTAACTAAAATTGTCGAGTATTATTCATCACTGGAGCACTGTTCATTTGCTTACAAAGAATGGGCAATAGATTGGTCTATGATTAGTTTGGGATAAGGATAGTTTAGGTGCTACAGAACTCACCCTCGGGTTCTATCTTTTTCTTTCATTTGTATGTGTATTATCAATTTTATGTGTATTATCAATTTTATTGTTTTCTATTCAAGTCATGGTTTTATTTTATTTCCGAATTCAAAACCACTTACTACATTGCTCTCAAAATTTCAATAACATGTTTTCAAAGTTGAAATCTTTGTGTGCGTGCAAGTCTGTTCCTGCAATACTTTTATGCTCTGGTGTGAGTGAATCTTTTCTTCTCAGGTTTAGAGTAGTTCATACGTAAATAAGCATTCTTTTGCATCAAAAAAATGTTAAGCCAAAGGTCAAACGAATTAGGGGTAAATCGACTAATCTCTGCACCATATGCGATTTGTTTAATGTCTCTCTAAAAAAATATCGTTTTAGTATTTGCATTTTTTTAGTATTATTTGACATATATTATCAAATTATTTAGCTTGTTTTATTGTTGTATAGTCAAGTCATGGTTTTATTGTTTTTTTTATAGACATGGCTTCATCAAGTAGCGGCCGTAGATATCCACCAAGG
>OVBB01001628.1:0-13583 GCA_900406415.1 Isatis lusitanica | reverse complement strand
TCTTGTGCTGGATGGTGTAGATAAAGCGGAGCAGGTACATGCATTGTCAAGAGAGACTAGCTGGTTTGGTCCAGGGAGCCGAATCATCATAACCACACGAGACAGGGGTCTGCTCAATTCCTGCGGAGTAAAATATGTACATGAGGTTAAGTGCTTGGATGATAAGGATGCCCTCCAGGTTTTTAAAAAGTTAGCTTTTGGAGGAGGACCGGCTCCTTCTGATGGATTTGAGCAACCTTTCATCAGAGCCTCTCGGCTGGCTCACGGGCTTCCCTCCGCCCTTGAAGCTTACGCCTCGTATCTCAGTGAAAAAAAGACCATAAAGGCGTGGGAAGATGAATTGGATATACTTGAACTCATTCCTCATCAAAATGTCGAGAAGATTCTAAGACATAGCTATGATAATTTAGATAGCCAAGACAAGATGGCTTTCCTTCATGTTGCCTGTCTCTTTAACCGATACCCTTTCAACAATGTCACTTCCCTTCTTGACGCTGGTCTTACGAGGTTGGATCATTTAACTGAAAAGTCTCTCATCAGCATAACAACGGACGAATGCATAGACATGCACTTCTTGGTCGTACAAACAGGATGGGAAATTGTGCGCCAAGAGTGTAAGAGAAAACCTTTCAGACAAAGGTTCCTATGGGATTCTGAAGAGATCTATGATGTCCTGGATAACGAAATGGTACGTTCGTTTCCGATCCCTTTGATTTGTCGTAAGCTGAACTTATCTGGATATTTGTTTCTAAATTTTAACGCCTATTGACTTTGACGTTTCTACCAACAGGGTACGGACGAAGTTGAAGGTGTGACACTAGACATGTGTAAGATGCGTGATACGTTATGTATAAGCGATAGAGTTTTTGAAGTTATGCGTAGTATCAAGTTTCTGAAGTTCTTCCACGATTTGGGTGATGTGAAGTCCAACGTGCAGCTCAGGTCATATGGTTTTTACTTTCCCCCAAATCTTAGGCTACTACATTGGGATGCCTATCCGTTGAAAGCCTTGCCATCTAGGTTCAGTCACTACCACCTTGTTGAAGTCAATCTACGATACAGCAATCTCAAGAGCCTTTGGGATGATAGCGCGGTATGCTATCTTTAGATATATGTTTGATTTACTATATTCAAATACATCAATAATAAGGAATGACGCCACATCCGCCAAAAATAAATCTCTATACGTTTTCCTTGAATTTATTCGTATTGTTTCAGGGGCTTCCGAGTCTACGGCGATTAGATGTAACAGGCTCAAGGAATCTGAGAAAACTTCCAAAATTTTCAACTGCCTCCTTTGAGGAGTTAATCATAGAAGGCTGCGTAAGGCTACAGCAAATCCCAGAGTCTCTTCGGAGACTAGTTCGCCTAAGAAAACTCAATGCAATCCGTTGTGATATCCTTAGGGGTATTAGGTTCACCGTTAACTTACATAAGATCAAGGAAGGGGAAAAACTTTTTTTAGAATTTGAAGATAACAGAGTGATGGTGTTATTGAAAAATCCTAGAGTTATATCTATCGAGGGCCAAATGGGTGTACGTGTAACAGGGTTTAAGGGAAATGCAGATCACATCTCCTTTACTTACAAGGAAGAGATACACTCCTCCGTTTATTACAATAAGAATGAAGAGGACTATGATGAATTGGTGAGAAAGGATATCCTAACAGGCTTACAAACACTCAACATCAAGCACTTCAGGTACAGGGAGTTCAATGCTCCTTTCATGTGTCACAGCTTTCTTTACATTCCTAATTTAACAACAGTAAAGCTGGTCAACTTGAACATTCAAGAAATCCCAGAGGATATTGGTGGCTTGGTAGCCCTAGAGAAACTTGACCTCAGCGGAAATGATTTTGTGTATCTACCCACAGCCATAGGCCAACTGCCCAAGCTGAAGTATCTCAGCCTTTATAACTGCCGCAAAATCACATCACTGCCACAACTTACTCAGGTGGAGAAGCTTATACTTTCCGACTGTGTGAGCCTACTGGAACTTCATGTTGGAGAAGCATGGGGAACGTACTGCTTGCTTGAGCTTTGGCTTGACAACTGCAAGGATGTTCAAACATTGTCAGAAGACCTGAGCCATTTCACCAAATTAACGTATTTAGACCTCAGCAGGCATGACTTTGCGACACTGCCTTCAAGCATCACAGAGCTTCCATCCTTGGGAACTCTCTACCTCAACAACTGCAAGAAACTCATATCAGTGGAGGGGCTTCCACAAAGCATCAAGTATCTATATGCACACGGCTGCGATTCCCTGGAGAAGGTTTCGCCTTCCTTAAATCACTCGATCAAACACCTCGATGTTATCCATTGCCCCCGCCTGAAACGAGAAGAACACGAGGATTTAATGGATCTGTTTATATATGATGGACATAGCCAAGAGGTAAGCTTACTGCCATCGACCTGTGTTTTTCTTATCCGATCCGTCTGATTATCTGTTATGAATGTGTGTACACTCCTTTTTCCAGGGTTCACGGCCATGTGCTTGCTTACCTGAAACTGGAGTGTCCAGTGACTCTGGTCATGAACCCAGTGAGACATCCACGAATATTAGCCGGACTGGAAAATTTTTTCGGTCCCTCAAAACAAAGTTTTCAACTTTTCTGCAAGTTCCTCGCTAATTCCTCTATGCCATGAGACCGCCAACTCTGGTAGGGTTTCATCACGACGTGCTTGCTCTCCTCTATAAACGATCAATCCACGATGAATTTCTCAGCGATAGTCAGCATCCAGATTCAAGTGATTCACTAGATTTGTCTGCCCCGTCTCCTGATGATTCTGCTTAGTTCTTTATTCGCTGTCTTCAGTTTATCTTTCTGTGTATTTCAGATGAAAAGCTATCACAAGCCCCGAGTTCATTCCCGAGTCAACTCGTTAACCCAACTTCTACTGAAATCACTGGTTTCTATTCTTGATTTGTATGTACTGTATATATTAGAACCGGTTTAGTTTTGAGTTCCGATTCGACAAAATAAACCAGCGGCGAGGTTATTGGGGCTTACCGGCGACGTAGATTACCTCTGTTTTAGTAGTGGGAAACAAGCACCTGATGAATTGACAAAGATGTACCAGAAACCACCACTGTTCTATGGTCATGGACCGACGACAGAAAGTACAGCAGAAACATCGACCCAAGTCAGAGTTCCACGGATTTGATTGGATAGATGATCAGGTTCAACTACAAGAGTGACGGTGCAAGTTTCCTCTGCTATAGCCTTTCCATGTTCCCCTGCTTGAAAGAGTTAAATCTAGTCAACCTAAACATCGAAATGATCCCAAAATTCAAACATGGTCTTGAATGGATGTTGATGTATTTTATATCAGTGGAAACAAGAAAAAACTATCAGAATAACAACAGAAGTTAAAAATTACAAAAAGTTGCACCCTAAAACGTCCATTTTTCTTGTCAGTTTCTTCTATGTTAGATTGACATTCTTTAGTACGATAACTTATTTTTAGTCGACATTTGTATGCTAGGAACATGATCTATGCTTTGCAATGGTTATGATATTCTTTAATGTTTTGAAGTCAGAGAGTACTCCCTCGTCAATGATTGAGGGGAGTTGACGTTTCGTGTGCATATGAATAGAGTTTCAAGGTACCAAAAAAAAGCATGTTGAGGCGCCAGAGCTCTTGTTGGCAAGCTGTTTCAGCTAACCGTCACCCTGGTGCTGGGAATCTCATGTCCAACCAACAAAGCCTCGGAGCTCAGCTTGATGCTTCAGCTGCTGTGAGCTTATTCCCTTTTCAGGAGTTTTAAAACCCCGATTATGCTTTATTTATCTTAGTTGTTGGTTCAGAAGGTCCAAGATTGGTAAATTCGACTATGAGATTTCGATATCTGGCAATCTCAGGGGAAGCTCGTCGTTTTACCACTCAGAAGGAGAGTACTGTGGAGATTGAGTTGGTTGGTGTTGCTGGTCATTAAAATTGATAGCGGTGTTAAGAAATACTTCCGACTAAAGGTAACTAAAATTTTGAACCGTTCTCTTCACAAACCCTTTGGATATTCAGTTTTTAACCATAAGCATCGTGTTTTAATATTCCGAGTTCTATTGATCCGCAGTTTCTTGCTATAGAACAAGAACATTCAGATGACGATTTAGAAATCAATGCTATCGAAGATAGTATTGTAAGTTGGCATGTTCTTGCTCTGTTCTATTTCACTCAGCTATTCTCTGTGTTAAGCTTCGTTGGCTTGTTTGTTTGTCCGCAGCTGCTTTGGATCAGTCGAGTTTGTAATTGGAGAAAAGATAAGGTTCAGGGTCAAAACTTTACTATCGCTCTGTTTTTTTTTTGTTGGTTGCAAGTTCCTGAAGCAGGTAGCTATTTACACAGTACGTACTACGTAGTGAACCACTTGATGATTTAACATGTGAAGAGTAAAACTGAATGTGATGCCAGAGATTACCATAAGATTACATAGTGGAGAGTAGTCGTAGGTAAGAGGTGATTCACAGCAAGCTAACAGGGAGAGAAGATATAGTCAACCTTTCCAATCATCAAAGAAACTAGTCTTGGTCACGTGGTCTGTCTAGGCCTCGTTAGTTTCTTAGTGGCTCTGTATTGTCTCTAAGCTTATGAGTTTCTTTGCCTGTGTCATAGTTGTTTGCAGGCCCTTCTATCTCCAGTTTCCTGCACCCTAATACTAACCCGGTTCAGTCTCAGAAGAGATAAGTCGTCCATCCCTCGATCGTCGGTCATTTTTAAGCTTGAAGAATGAAATAGGGATCCAACGAGCGCTGAAGAGAGGTAGCTAAATCAAAACACCAATTACAACAAAAGAAAAAAAAAACCATAATCATCAACGATAAAAAATACATAAGGTTTTGGTGATGAACAGATTTTTTTTGTTGGAAGTCTGACAAACAGATTCAACTAAGGTTGCATAATATAGCTTCAAGCATATACAAGTTAACGTGGAACCAGATCCATGATCACTGAAGAGTGAAGGAGTATAATGGGAAACGATGTTCTTCATTTTCCCGGAGCTCCACTAAAGTGGGAGTTCTTACCGGGGAATCATCTGCTCCTATGTACTTGAGAACCTCTGCTGTAGTGTAGTTCTTATGTGTATCTTCAAGTCTACGCAGTGTAGTTTCCCATTCGCGTTCATCCCTACCATGCAGATAGGATCCCAACACTTTGAGGGCCAGAGGAATGCGGCCCGAAACTTCGACAGCACGGTCTGAGAACCTTTCGAAACCAGAAACAGGATTCGTTTGCATGAAAGCAAACTGTGAGAAGAGTTGTATAGCTTCATCGTATCCCGGGCACCCGACTTGGTACATGTGTTCCACTCCACATTGAAATAGTAAAGACCTGTCTTTAGTGATTACGATAATCCGACTTCCTGGACCAAACAAACTAACTTCCTTTGCAAGACCTTTTAGCTGTCTAATGTCAGCCACACTGTCAGCAACAAGCAGAACTTTTCGACCAACCATCTCTTCGATGACTTGAGAGCTCCGGTTGAAGTTAGCAGTGGCGTTTAGAGTTTCGCTATTAAGGATCTCTTGTAAGCCGCTGCCTTTTTGGCTGAAATTAGAAATGAAAAAATGGTGCTGAAACTGTGATGAGATCTCCTCGTAAAGGTACTTGGCAAGAGTTGTTTTCCCAACTCCTTCCATTCCGTAAATACCAATTGTACGTACTTCTTCTGTAGAGTTTCCTGGCTGCAACATGGAAAGCACCTCTTCTACGCGATGTTTCATGCCCCAGCGAGCGCAGCAGCTGGCTTCCTCGATAGTCTCAGAAGGATTGCTGCGATTCACAAATGGAATCATCCTACTGAATTTTTCCCACCATGAAGACTTGACGACAGCCTTAGAAGGATTGCTGCTCTGGAAAACTGGACTCCTAGTCCTAGTCCTAGGGGCTTCGTCTGAAGGCGGCTCCATTATAGTCTCAGAAGGATTGCTGCTCTGGAAAACTGGTCTCCTAGTCGGCGGCTCCATTATAGTCCCAGAAGGATTTCTGCTCTGGAAAACTGGACTCTTAGTCCTAGGGGCTTCGTCTGACGACAGCGGATTGCTGCTATGCAAAATTAAATTTGTGGGGGATTCTTCTGACGACGACTTGATGACAGTCTTAGAAGGATTGATGCTATAAGAAACAGGACTGCTAAGGTGCGACGACGACGACGGAGACCGTAATGCTTTTCTGTGACCCTTGCGAATTCCACTGGAGTATAATCCAGAGGTGTTCCGTACACTGCTACTCTCCCAAGGACTCGTAAGCCAATTTAGACTAGGACCCCAACGTTGTGATACGGAATCTTGTGTCACGGTATCGGAAATGAAACGAGTAACTTGATCGACCAGCTGTGAGTCGTCCTCCCTATCGTAAACAAAAGTTTTGAGACCAGAAAATTCAAATTTTAGGCAAGTGTAAGGTCATATCGTACCTAACTAAACAAATTTAATCTTCGTGGATTATGATGTTACAACGGAAACAAAAATCCGGGTTCACTCGAAACAGGAAAAGAAAAATCAGCAAATTAACAAGTTTACCAATCGCTGGAGTTGAAACCAGATTTAGTGGTCACGTGACCATCAAGCCAGTTCTTCACCGTCTCGAGAGTATTCCCCCGCGGTTCATATGTGCTCATTGAGTCCTGTGCAAGCCTTACGACTCTTAAAACCTCCAGAGGATCAACTCGGAGGAAGACAGGAAACACTTTCTTCTGATGATATGCAATTATCCTGGCCAATTCTTCCACCCTTAAGTCCAAAGGGGTGTAGTTCTTCGATATGACAATTACCGCAACTAACGACTCTCGGAAAGCCTGATTGTCGGACGGATCACTTGCTGCAGATGTAACTGACGTAAGGCCTTTTCTATCAAATGAGTGGACAAGGTGGCTAAGAAAAGTTCTACGGATATCCTCCCCTCTGAAACTTACGAAAACGTCGTACCTCATGATTACAAGATATTTTACAAAGAAAAGACAATTTTTTCAGAGTTGAAATGTTTTCTAGCAATCGATCTATGCGACTCTTTGTGTATCGACCCTCTCAAGAACATAGATGACATGATCTGCACCTGTTACAAGTTTCTTATTGCAACTAGGCAACAAGTCAACCTCTATTAACATTCCTTTCCATTTGCCGACCTCTAGCTATCTATTTTGACCAACTCTACTATGGCAATAAGTTTCATAAAATAATATATAGGCCACTATGTCCTAGACTCATAGACTTGAAGAATTCAAATTACGAGACAGAGCTCTAAGTTTCCAGCTTGTCGCACCGGCGCATATACCATTCACAACGTGGAAAAGTATAGCTCGTTGACTTTAAATATTCTTCATATGAATTCTTCAGCTTTTCCATTGATCAAAACCAACGACATACATAGCCCCTCTTTTAAGTCTAAACCAAGAATCTCCTCAGAACAGATCAATATCATAAGATCGTATCAATGGACTCATCCCCTTCACCTCGTGTCATGAAGCAATACCAAGTTTTCCTCAGTTTCCGTGGAGAAGACACCCGGAAAACCATCGTCAGCCACTTGCACAAAGCTCTATTTGACAGAGGAATCGATACCTTCAAAGATGATAAAAGACTTGAGATTGGCGAATCCATTTCGGATGAAATCAAGGAAGCAATACAGAATTCAAAGATAGCTGTTGTGGTTATCTCGGAGAATTATGCTTCTTCAACTTGGTGTCTGAACGAGCTCCTAATGATAATGGAGCTTCACAAGAAACAGAAACTCACTGCCGTCCCAATCTTCTACGAAGTTACTCCATCTGACGTTAGACACCAGAGAAACACATTTTCCTTAGAAAGATATAATAAACATGCAAGAAATTTTCTGCCGTTTCCCACAAAGAAAACAGAAGAGGCGGAAAAGGTTCAAAAATGGAGAGAAGCGCTTACCGAAATCGCCGAAGTATCAGGCAAGGTTTCCAGAGCTTGGTGAGTTTTTCATTACTCTTTTCCCCTTTGCTAGTTATTATTACGAGCATTTTATGTAGAGAAATGTTTCACTCTTTCGTTTCATGGTAGACGTTAGCTCACTTGTTTGTATTCAGTTATCTCTCAACTCTTTCTTGTATGAGTTGATAAAGAACAAGACACATAAATACCAAGTATTTGGTCACCCTGAATTCACCAACATAATTAAATCTCAGGAAAAAAAAAAATTGTCCCTCAACTGGCATCTTACTATTAAGAGAAGAGATTATCTGCAAAAGGAAAATATGTATGTTGTATAATATAATGCCAAAGTTTTTACTAAAACTTGATAGCAAAATAATGTGATTACGTTAAATGTTTTTGTTACATAGGTCTGGTAATTACAGTATACTTTAGTGTTGTTTAAATAGCACTTCCCTTGTGAGTTGAGCATCGACCTCTTTGCATTTTTCATAATCAAATGAAGATAAGACAATACTTGTTGTGCTTTTTTTCTGTGTTAGTGTCAGTGAGGCCATGATGGTTGACGATATTGCTAGGCGTATTTCGAGACAGTTGTTTGCAGTGGAGGCAATAGATTTTGGTGATATTGTTGGTATGAAGGCACACATGGAACGACTCAGTCCCTTGTTGAAATTGGAGTCGAAAGGTGAGGTTCGGATGATAGGAATCTGGGGAATGGGAGGCGTAGGCAAAACCGCTATTGCCAAATTTCTCTACAAGATATATTCGGATGGATTTGCTCCTCATCGTTGTTTCATAGAGAACGTCAGGAGTTCCACAGAGAATGGTAATCTCTTAGAGCTACAAGAAAAGATTCTTTCAAGTATCGCGGGCGAAGAACATGAAAAGTTGTGGAGCGTGGAGCACGGATGCTGCCTTATCAAGTCAAGGCTTGGAAACCGGAAAGTTTTCCTTGTCGTTGATGACATCGACAATCTGTACCAGTTGAATGCACTGGCAAAAACGACTAACTGGTTCGGACCAGGGAGCCGAATCATCGTAACCACACGGGACAAGGGCTTGTTCTATTCCAGTGGAGTCAGATTTCTGTACCATGTTGATGTATTGGATAACGATGATGCAGTACAAGTCCTTAAACAGTTTGCTTTTGAAGGGGGACAAGCTCCTTCTGATGTCTACGAAAGATTGGCAATCCACGCTTCTAGTCTCGCTCAAGGTCTTCCTTCCGCCCTTGAAGTTTTTGGCACATATCTTCGTCGAATGACCTCTATAGACGAGTGGGAAAAGGCATTGGGAAGACTTGAAAAAATTCCTCAGAAGAGAATCATGGAGATTCTGAGAACCAGTTATAAGGGGTTAGACAGGGAACATAAGGCCGTGTTCCTTCATATTGCATGCCTCTTCAATGGAAATTCTGTCCAAAGTATAGAGGCCCTTTTAGAAAATAGTGATTTAGAGATAAAAAGTTTAGAAGAAAAGTCACTCATTGACATATCAGCCGATGGAAATATCACCATGCATGTCTTAGTAGAACAAGCGGGAAAACAATTTGTGCGAGAAGAATCAGACTCCAGGTTTCAAAAACAAAACATTTTATGGGAACATGAGAAAATTATTTCTGTGCTTCAAAACAACGCAGTAAGTGCTTGTTAAAGAGATTAGACTCGTTTTCTTCCTTGTTTTCATTTCAAGTGACTGATCTTTTTACATCAGGAATCATCTTCGGTGCAAAGCTTGGCACTACACATGTGTGAGATGCCTCAAGTGTTGTATATGGTGGGAAGGGTTTTTTACGTAGGGAATCTCAGATTCCTAAAGGTCTTTCGGCATGTGAATCATACAGAATCCAAGCTGCAGTTCATTCCAAGCACGGAGAAACTTCCCCAGAATGTTCTTTTCTTGCATTGGGATGGCTATCCCTTGACAACTTTGCCTCCCTATGAGCGTCTACAAAATATTGTCGAAATCAATCTCCGTTACAGCAAGCTTGAGCGCCTCTGGGATAAAGACCTGGTAAGCACTTCGCTTTGAAATAGCAATTTTAAAACCGTCAAAACAGTTAAAGTGTTTCCTGCCCAATTTCCTCTCTCTGTCTTCGATATATTCAGAGTCTCGGTGCGTTGAGGAGACTAGACGTGACTTGTTCTAGTCATCTGAAAGAACCTCCAAATCTTTCACATGCCATAAAGCTCGAGGAGTTATTAATGGAAGGCTGCACGAGACTGGAACGACTCCCGAAATCCATTGGTAGCTTATCTTACCTGAAAAAACTCAATTTGTCACACTGTCATGTCTTAGCAAATCTTGAGATACAAATATCAGAAAAGCCTTTCCCTCTACAAAGAAGAAAGATAACAATGCACCTTCCCGGAGAAATAGACAAACTGAGTTCTCTTGAAAATCTATCCATTGAGGGCAGAATACACATTCAACTAACGAATCTCATAGGAGATGCAGAGCACATCTCTTGCAATTCCAAGCAAAAAATCCCTGATGAAGTGCTGCTGTTGAAATTTTATGATTTTACGTCGCTCAACATCAAGCGGACCAGGTACAACAAGGATGGTGGCAATTTCAGGTGTATTAGCTTCTCAAATTTCCCCTGCTTGGCAGAGTTGAAACTGATCAACTTAAACATCCTGCATATCCCAGACGACATTGTTCAACTGAATTCACTACAGAAACTGGACCTCAGCGGAAACGATTTCAGGAATTTACCCACATCTATGAAGGACCTTTCTAAGTTGAAGTATCTCAGGCTCTCTAATTGCATCAAGCTTGAGGAATTGCCAGAGCTGACTCAGTTGCAGACACTCAAACTTTCCGGCTGCTCAAATCTCAAATCACTGCTGATACTTACTCCCACATTTCACCCTGCGGACAGAAAAGGTTTGCTAGAGCTTGGGCTTGACAACTGCAAAAGTGTTCAACCCTTGTCAGATCAACTTCGTCATTTCCCCAGTTTGATACACTTAGATCTAAGCAGACATGACTTTGTGGCAATCCCTGAGAGCATCAGAGAGCTTCTATCTCTGGGAACTCTCTGCATCAACAACTGCAAGAAACTCAAATCAGTGGAAGAGCTCCCACAGAGCCTCGAGCAACTCTATGCACACGGATGCGATTCCCTGAGGAATGTCGCCCTTTCCCCCAATCACACAATCAAACACTTGGACCTTAGCCATTGCTTCAGTCTGGAACAAGATACGCAACTGATCACTCGGTTTCTAAAGGACGGATGTAGCCAAGAGGTAAGCTTCCTGCTATCGATCTCTACTAATTTCAATTTTTTTCTTATCCGCTGTACTGAATTTGTTCCGATGTTTTTTGTTTACTAGGCTTCACAACGATTTGCTTGCTTACCCGGAACTAGAGTCCCCGGATATTTTGATAATCAATCCTCGGGAACATCTACGACGACCAGCCTACCACCGATTAGGTTCTCGCCCACGCTTCTGGGTTTCGCTGCCTGTATCATGATTTCTTGCGAGAGATCCTTCTACCTCCAGTTCCCGGCGTTTAGCCATGACTGGAACAGCGAAGATGATGAGGTGATTCGGATTAACCTCAAACCAAATGTTTATCAAGCATCGGAGATTGAAGAAGAAGAGGCGGTTACATCACATCATCTGGTTATCATCCACGTCCCAGGTAGCATAAACACCGACAGAATCGAAGAGTTGCGACTCGAATCCCATCTTCAGCTTCCAGAGGAGTTTCAGTTTCCACCCGCCGAGATTAACGCTTGCGGAATGCGCATGATTAGCCAAATTATGTTAAGCCAAATCATACCAATGTAACTCCGGCTCGACTCAGTCAATTTTTGGGTTTCTTTTTACAACCGGTTGGTTTTTTGGTTCGGTTGTGCTTTCGAATTAAAGAAAACCAAAATTAACCACCACTGGGACACTCCCAAAGATGTACCACAAAAGACAGAGCATGCGACTTGAATTTCTCATTTTTCTTCTTTCCTAAGAACATCGCAATTTCTCATTTTTCTTCTTTCCTAAGAACATCGCAATTTCTCTCATTTAGTTAATACACTACCTTTGATTTTCGTTCTAGAATACCTTTTACAATGGCTGAATCCTTTCAGGCCTCAAATTTACAAAATTACAATGAATCCATAAACGTGAGATTCATTAGCTTATGCTAGAGATGATGGAGTCATTGATACAAGAAAAAAATCAGACAAACCCAGAATAGTTATTATTATGAAAATGTTATATCATATTATTATGAAAAATCCTTCTATCACTTGACTTTGTTGTTCACGTTTGCAATACCATCACATTTTCAGGTGACTATGGTCTTATTATACTCGTCACTTTTTCTTAAGGCAAGATAAATGAAAGGATTTGGACTTCCTTGTTTACTTGCGTAGCTTCCGTAATAGTTTCTCTTGATCTCCTTCGAGTTTTTGCAGTTCCTTCTCCCACCCCTCTTCATCCTTGCCTTGTAAAGAAGAACCGAGGATCTTAAGAGTCAGGAAAAGCAAACTTGCGATCTGGACAGCACGAAGAGAAAGTGATTCAAAACCAGAAGGAGAATTTTTAGTTTTGAACGCAGATTGAGAAAAGAGTTAAAGAGCTTCATCGTATCTCAGAGAGTTGACTTCGTAGATATGCTCCACACCAGATTCATCTAGCAAATTCTTGTCCTGTGTGATAAGTTATCTGCTCTTAAGCATGTTCAAGAGTCAAAATTTATGAGACATTCATATATAACGTTCAAGACATTCATCTTCTTCTCTTTTGTGGGGAAAACAAAAAACACTTATGAGTTTTGAGATATCAAATGTACTCACGACCTTTGGTTACCATCATTCGCTTTTTCTTAATTAATTACGATCACTTCGTTGCCAAATAAACTAGTCTTTTATACGCAGTTACGATTTGTTCTTCTAACAAACCAATTTTGTTTAAAAGATTGCATGATCTGTTTACTCTATGGTACATACACTTGACATACTTAAAAAGATGGCGAAGCCCAAACAAATGTGAAGGAGAATGAAGTAGCAATGATTATGTTTTGGTTGTTCCACTTCCAAGGATAAAGGAGGCATGACTATGCTTGACTTGCACTAAAGCTCTCTTTCTTTGCAGAAAAGATTAGGTACTTGATTAAGAACCCAACCTAAGTTTTAGTATAATTAAAGTCCTTATTCCTATCTCATTTTACATGCTTATACTTTCCTTAAACTACTATCCTCAATAAAAATGGTTGTAATAAGTCTACAACTTTTGTTAGAAAAAAGCAAGTCTATAACTTGTAGATTAACACTGAATTTTGATTCTGAAGATGAAACTGTTTTTGTTTATTCCAAAGAGCGTGTGAATTTTACGAGCGAAGGAGCGCGTGGGAGATGAATGTGAAGAGGGGGCGGCTAAAGACTTAAGCAAAAACCTAAATGCAATTTAAAAGACGGTTCACAAATTTAAAAGTTTTCATAGTCAGGAAACGACAACACACTTTGGACAAAAAGCTAAATAACAAATTAATATATAGTCACTTAGCTAACGTGGCCAAGATAGCTAATACTTTTTGGCTTCACTATTAGTCTATTAGATTAGATTAGATTGGATTAATTAGGAAGACAGCATACAAGCCAAGAAGCTTAGTTATATTCGAAATATAAGATGGGGGAAAAGTTAGTTAATATAAGACCTTACATAATACATTA
>OVBB01001627.1:0-13583 GCA_900406415.1 Isatis lusitanica | reverse complement strand
CTGTAATCCAGTTGCAGACTCGGTATAAGGAGACTGTTCATTTGGGAATAACCCGCAATCCAAACTGATGAACCCTGTTAAAATAAAAACTCATTCACAAAAAAAAAAACATGAGTTTACACTAGATACTCATTACTCTGACAATTATAATAAATATAAATATTTTTTACTTAATTAAGAAAATTGAACTAATCATATCTGACTGCTAGTATTCTTTAATATTATTCAATAAATTAAATTTAGCAAAACAAAATAGTAAGTTATCAACACAAAATATAATGTACCAAAACCGGAAAAAAAAAACAAATATGTTTAACAAACTAATAGAATCTAAGTTTCAAATGTGAAGAATCGATTTGGTTTGGTTTGGTTAATAATACAGAAATCTCAATATCACATGCTTTTCCGAAAAGAAAAGAAAAAGTTCACACGCTTATGTTTATGGAAATAGAAAGTCCAGTTGGTAAATTAGATATTACAAAATTCCAACATATAAAAATAACATGATACGGAGTAACCATCAAGCGACAGGGTAAACCTATATATAACCTCAGTTTAATAAATTTGATGTCTACATAAAGACATAACATGTTACGGAAAAAGAGAAACGCATCATATAACAGTTATATGACATAGGTGAAATTTTCTTAAACATGTTAGTTTGAACCCATTTGTTCAACCGAAAATGAAATTTTCTTGCTATTTTTCTCAGTTATCGGTATGTTCATCGCCATGGGACCCAAGTACTCCTTTTTAACTGCTAATTTTCTTGTAAAGAACTTTTTCATGGGTCAAGATACATTTCTTTTCAAAGCGCAAAGCGTATAACCCTTCAAGTCTTCAACAATCTATATAATCCTAGAAACGTTTTCAACTATGCCAAATCCATCGGGGTTAAATTGTTTCCTTTTTCTTTGTAGTAAGATGATATCATACGTATGCCAAAAATGCCAAGTTTTCTCTTCTAGAATAAAAACACCAGTAAAAGTAACATGAAAATGTGGATACATAATTACATACCTTCCTGAGCTTGAACAAAATGGATTATAGCGAATGTTGCTATAAGTGCAACCAGCAAAAGCCCATTGGAACTCTCCATATTCTCTTATTTTCCAAACAAGATCTGAACTATGAATCAAGTTTATAAACGATGGTGGGCAAAAATTCCTCTGGACATCTCAAGCAAAAGACCCTCCCAAGTTCCAAGTCAATCCTCTGCTAACGTGAAAAAACATGTCTAATTAGTTCCCAGAAAAGAAATTTATACGTCTAATTAATGAATTTGTGTAAACACATTTAGTATAATATCGTTGCTGGTGGGAAAACAGTTGGTACGTGGTCAGAAAATGTTCAACTTGTCTTGATTACTTTAAAGAACCTGTCAACTTGGGAATTTAGAGGCTTTTAATAGCAACCACCATGAGTAGTCACGAAATGTTCAAAAGAGGGAGAGAGATGACTTTCGAGTGGTCGTTGACTTTTTGTTCCGATGCTTAATGATGTATTGTGTTTTTATCAAATACTAACATTTCTTTTCTTCCTTTTGCTAGTCAAAATATGTTTTAAAAATCTTTCGATTTCTTATTATTTTGTTAAGATTTTAGGACGCTAAAGAAAACTAAGATATTATAGATATGAACAACTATATGAGATGCAAGCTTATGCAATACATGTTGAAGTTTGAAATGTACTCCCTCCGTTTTTTATTAGTTGTCGTTTTAGAGATTTTTTCTTGTTTCAAATTAGTTGACGTTTTCTAATTCCAATGCAATATTTAATGAACTTTAATGATTTTTATTTATTTTTATTAAGCAGAATATTATACTATTGGTTGAATTGTATTTAATTATATAGGTAAATGTGTTTTTGTTTTGGAAAACTAATAAATTAAAGATTTCTTAATTTGTGTGCATCATTCTAAAACGACAACTATTCAAAACCGGAGGGAGTAATTCAAAGAATATTCACATATTTGAGAAATCCGCTGGTCTCAGAAGAAATGTCTAAACTAGTATATTCATGCACAAATTTGCAGGTCTCAAAACCCGCCAGTTTGATAAATCTGTTTGGCTAGGAAAATGATCTATTAACTAAATAATAGAAACAGTATAATTATTTTACTAAATTATCAATTTTTAAAAAACACATTTATTAATTTGAAACATATAAAATATTTAAGTTTATGAATCACATTAAAAGTTTATATATTTATGTTTTATATTTTCATTGGCTTTTCAATTTTTCATGTATAGATGTCTTCATTTTAATGTGTATTTACGTTTATTTTGAATGTAAAAAAAAAATAAACACTGAAAACATGTTCAATGGGAGAGACCCAATCGTTTTTAGGTAATATTTAATTACTAAAATTTTGCTAATCGATTCATTTATTTAAGGTAAAAATATGTTTCTACCTCTAAAGAAGGCTACACTTTGCATAACATCTTATATTTGTAATAAGAAGGAATTATGACACATGGATCATTTTGAGACTTCAATCACAAAAATGACTTGGTGTTTTGAAAATGAAGACTCCCAAATACAAATGAAATTATCATTTTGACAATAAAATTTTACTTGAAGGAATACTCAGCAGAAGCTTCTTCTGTTCCTTGTTCCATTTGAATACACCTGCGGCCAAAGGCTTAAGCATTAGAAATATATAATACCAGTTGTTGTCTCTAGAAAAATCTACTCACAGATGTTTAGTACCAATAGAGTTTTGTTGGCATCTGCCACAGCTTCTGCTCATTGAAAAACAAGTCAGAGGCACACCCAAGAATCTAATAGAACAAGTAAACTTCTACAACACTACGTCGACCAAAAAATGGGAAGGCATCATTGCTAATAGGAAACTGCAGAGGAACGCAATAGTTAAACTAAATGTTAAACTGTTACTAATTGAAATACCAAATAGTCCAGTATGAATACAATACGATCACTAGTATACTTCTGTCAAAAACACTACCTTGAAAGCCTCAAGAGAAGAAAACTAATGAGAAGAAAATGGCATTGCGTAACACACGAAACAAAACGCAACTCAACTCAACAGAGATAAGGTTTTGGACAAAGAGCTCCTGCCTGATATAACGACAACCTTGTCATAATTTGAAGCAGAATTTCTTGCCCTGAGAAACAGAACTTAACAGTCTTAAAACAAAAACCAGTTACGAACTCAGAGTACCAGAACTGAACATTTCAGTGATAAAGCTACTGTCTCAGGGTACCAGTTTGTGTTTCTTTTCTTACACGATTCACATCGTTAATCCTCTTGAAACACAATTGCTGTCTCAGTGATAAAGTTTCTTTAAGAGGTTTTTAGATTGTGTATAGATCTTTTTGGACGTGAGAAGTTAAATCAATAAGTAAAGACAACTGAGAGATTGTCTTAGATAAGAAATTTAAGTGCACTTAAAAGATTATCTTGTACATATTATATTTTTGTAGAGAATTTTCCTATGTTATTTTGTGTTTCAATTTCAATATAGTTCTCCCACTTTCAATTTCAAGTAGCCTATGAATGTGGAAGGTAATTGTGCAAATTCCAAACGACAAATTAATATACATGAGAGAGCACGAGGTCAGCAAAGTTTCTACATTTCCTCTCATGTTTCGTTATTAACTGAAGCACGTACGGGATAAGCAGAAATCTGACATGAGAAATATAAGGAAAGCAAAAATACATGACGGTCACAAACAAGGCTTCGTTGCAAATGTTATCTTGCACTAGGGACAGCCTTACTGTCAAAACTCATGCTCATTTCAAAGGAACTATGAGAGTTTGTGTCTTGATTCTTACTTTCCATAGAGTTTTCAGAAGCAAGACACTCCTTTAGTTCGTTAACAACTTGGGACATGCTTGGCCGTTTTTCTGAAGAAGGATTTGCACATAACATAGCCAATTCAATTGCTCTCCAGACAGAACGAGAGTTGTAATCTCCATGAAGTTTAGGATCCATGATTCTGGTTATATCTCCTCTATTAAGCATAAATGCCGTCCATTGCGTTATATGTGGCTTTTCGCGGGTTTGGTCAATCACTTGTTGGTTTGTGATTATCTCCAATAATACAATCCCAAAACTATAGACATCACTCATTTCTGCCAACCGTGGAATATAAAACGTGTGTATTCATTTAGCCGATGAATATGAATGTGAAAAAGTAAATCTAAAGATCTAGGGTTAGACTAATAATACTTACTCAGGATCAAGATATCCAGGAGTACCAGCAATTACTGTGGAAATATGAGATTCATCCCCAAGTATGAAGGATCTTGAGAGACCAAAATCCGCAATTTTTCCTGTGAACTGCTTGCCCAATAATATATTTGTACTTTTGATATCTCTATGCACCATTGATGGCCGGCATCCAATATGTAAGTATTCCAATCCTATTAATGGTTTGAAAATATGAAAATACGTCTTAAATGATCTCTACGTTTACGTATGAATCAGCTATGTCCAATTATCTCAGGACCTGTATCAACTATATATGATGAGACACACAAGTGGTTGAGATGGGTCAGAGTTGTAACGAACCTAGTGCGGCGTCCACAGCTATCCGTAGTCGAGTACTCCAATCCAAAACGGAGCCACCATCTTTTCCTATATTTGATCCTCTAAATTAGTTGGTCATATCATTTTTTGTAATAATATCTATAACTTAAAATGATAATGGTATATATATATATGTATATATCTTTCACCTGACAAATGATGTTTTAAGTCTCCATTGGACATGGATTCGTATATCAGAGCCAAGTGATCTCGTTCATCGCAATATCCAACAAGGTTTACCAAATTTATGTGGTGAACTCTCATAAGAAGTTCAACCTGACGATGGATCAAGGTAAAATTAAAACGTTGATTTTTGCAGATATCACATATGTTTTTGTTTCAAGAATTTTAGCGGAAGACTTAAAGCATTTCATACCTCTGCTTTGAAGTGTTTATAGCCTTGTGATGATGATTCAGAAAGTACTTTCACAGCTACTTGCTCGGAACCGTTCAGATAACCATGATAGACGATACCAAATCCTCCTTCACCTAGGGCTCTTTCGAAGTTGTTAGTCATTTCCATGACCTCTGCATGGCTAAACCTTTTCTTTTTTGTCTCAATTGATGTATCAGATATACTCGTGGGTGTGACATGAGCTCGTGGTGTAATTGTTGAAGTAGCTGTACCGAGAAAAATTTAGTGAAAGAATGATATATATATATATATATATACACCTTATATGGTATATAATAGTTAATTGATTTGATTACGAGTCTCCGTACCTTCCACATTATTTGATGTCCTTTTTTTTCTGAACACAAAAATGAAAACCAATATCACTACGATGACCACAACCACCACGGAAGCAGCTAGTGCAACAATTTTCACTGGGAATTTCTTCTTTGTGACACATGTACCAGGTGGGCATCCATCATCAACACTACAAATTAACGTAAACAGGTGATTGGTCGTATAAGAATCTGAATGCAGAAAGGCTTTTTGCGATGGAATGTATGTAGGTGGATTGAGTTAGTTCTTACATTAACTTCAGTCCGTCCTTTTCTCTATCGCGAAGAGCTTGTGGTATTGGACCTTTCAGATCGTTCTTGCTCAAATTTCTATTCAAATAAAAAGAAATATTTATAGATTAGAGAAAATAATCCCAATGAGCAATACAAGAATGGCTAGAAACTTACATGATCAACAGTGATTTTATGTTAGCTAGAAATTCGGGAACTTCTCCTGTCAGACTGTTATTTGACAAGTCCCTGAAATTTGGAAGATATCAGAATTCATTGAAATGGCTATGTAAGAGATTTTCACTTTCTAGATAACAATAATCATACTTACAATTTTTCTAGATGGGTTAGAAATTGAAATCCAGCATCTATAGTTCCCCTTAACCCACTTGAAGACAAGTTTCTGTTTTATAGTTAAGATATAAATTTATAAAAAAGTGTAAATACGAAGTAATAATAGCGGGTCTTATAAGTAAATCAAAATCAAAATCTCACAAGGAAGTGATTCTCGGTGGTGTAGAAGCATCTGTGTTACTACAATTGAGACCACTCCACAAAAACTTCGTAGGAACACATGGATCACCTTGCCATGAGATTTTACTCAATCCATACGTGTCTTTGATGCTTTTAATAGCAACCACTGCCATAATTTGAACGATATATATGTTAGATTGACCAACTTGAAATATACAAAATTATGTGTCACACCAAAAGATTAATTATGGTTTAGTAGCAAGTTCGTTCTTGAGCTCTACAAAGGTTGTGCGTCATTGACTCATTGAACCCCTTAGTTTATTTCCCGCTTTATGTATGAGTTTCGGCCCAAAACTCTTCGACTAACCTTAACAAACCAAAAAAAAACAAAAAAAAACATGCAGTAACTTTGTACATGACGTACCATCATTTTCTTCTGTTTCTGACTGTCTAAAATCGGCGAGAGTGAAACCTTCAATGGCGTTAAGCAGAGGTGGGTGAGTAGACTTTCCAGATTTCGACAGCTTTATGATGCATGTTCGGTCTTCGCAGACAATCGGAGTCGGGTTGTGTACCGTGTTGGACTGAAGATACAAAGGCACGTAAGAGTTGTTAAGGGATTCTCCGTTCAAGGAAATGTCGAACTCTCTAGTCTCGTTGGCCTGCAAGACTTGAACCTCAGCAAAGTGGAGGTAAATATAAACTTTATCATTCGCAAATTCGGGCATCTCGATATCTATCAGTGGTGCACTCGCATTCGCAGGTGTTGAAGCACTTTTGAGAGCATCCTGAGGAAGACGAAAGTTATCGGAAGTGTTGACCGTAAGGCTGGTGGATATTTGCTTCCAGTTAGTCTGATTGTACGGAGACCACGTTCTATCATATATATCCTCCGGGTACCTGTTAATTTGTAAGCCTATGTATCACAAATAATCAAACAAAAAAGTGCCTTAGATCGATCATTTATAGCTAAAGAAGACTCACCGTAGATTGAATCTTGAATTGCTGAAATAATACCGCGAAAACAGCTTCAAAGAACCCGATGTGGTAACGTAACTATTATTCGGTAGTGGCCTTATTTCGATGGTCGATATAAATGGTGTTGACCCGTCTGTCTTGACAAGACACAGGTCTAAAGTATTTGATCTTGGGACGTGAGAGATCTCCTCCCTTGTACCATTTATATATTTTGCAATGTCTATTGTTGCCCAAAAGTTAGGGCCTATGTACAAGTCAAATCTAGGATAAATATTCAGACCGTCGTAGTTCCCATATATTGCTCTAGCTCTGATCAAATAGTTGGTTCCCTGCTTCACAGTAATATTGTAACAGTTGCGTATCCCGTCCGGAAAGTATCTCAGCGTTGTTTGGTGCTTTAGGTAATATTCCTCAAGATTTCTCTGAATCCTATCAATTTTTCCTGTTTGGATAAAGTTTGAATCTGATGAATACTGTAGTCCGGTTCTTGAATCGGAATAAGGAGACTGTTCATTAGGCGGTAAACCGCAATCCAAACTGATGAACCCTGTCAGTCGTAAAAATGTGCTTAATAGTTAAAAAAAAAAAAGTTATTCAGTTATTGATATCAAATTGATGAAGTAAATTAAATTAGATAAAAATTAATTTCTTATAAACAGAACAGAATATTACACAAACAATAATTTTTTATTAGGCAATTCTCCAATATAGCACATTTTTAGGTTTTTGTAACACAAATAACACACTATGGTAAAAATGACATTTATTAAAGACGATTATATGTCACATCCTTTAAAAAAAAAAATCACACGCTTATTACGGAAAATAGAAATCCATTCGATAAAATAGACGCCCACATAAACGAATAATATATATTGTACGAGGAAACTATGCGTTTAATTATAACCATCAAATGGTAAGCATAAATTTGAGGGGCTCAATCCTGATTTCGAGCTTCAGTTTTATGGATTTTAGTTTATAAATATTTGATTGAGAAAAAAAAAGTTTATAAATACTTATATCCAAAGTAAAATCAAATATACTATGCATGGTTTAGTTTGGATTTTGTTTTGGATCAAATTTAAAATTCGAAATAGTTTTGAATTCGGTGAATCTGATTTTTAGTGAAATATCCTCTTAATTTTGTTATAAAAACTCGATTTTTAGATATTTTTTTTTGTTCGATTTCAGTTTTTGGTTTTCGGTACAAAAAATCCACTTAAAATATATTTATAAATGGTTAGGTTTTTAGATTTATAATTTGTTTTAGTTCGGATTGATTATCCTGATTAGTTCGGATTGATTCGATTAAACCAAGATTGAACACCACTCATAATCCATTTAAAACCTCAATCTACGTTAAATGTCCACACAGAGAAATAACATGTTATGGAAAAGAGATACAACTATAACAATAAAATGACATGGGTAAATTAAACCTCGGAAATTATCCAGATTCGAAGATCCAAACCAAATTTAATATGAAACTAGGATTCTACCCACACGTACGTGCGGGGTAATGTTTTTTGTTATATTCGATATAACAATAAATAAAAAATAATTTGTTATATAGTTGATTATTATGTAAATTGTTATCATAGTATCATAGTAGGCAAGTTTTTGTGTGGCTAATATACTATATGTAGTTGTTAGTTATATGAATTAAATTTTTGTTGGCGTTAAAAGAATTGCATTATGTAAGATTATATGTTGTGTTGATTGGTGTTTGAAGAATTGTATTATGTGTGAATTATATTTTGTGTTGGTTTAGTAGATTAAAAGTTATAAATATTTTTCTATTTGTTGATAATATGTTTTTTCAGTTTAATAGTTTTAAAATTTTTGTATAAAATATAATAAAAAATTATGTATAGTTGAATAACTATTTTTAAATATAAAAATAGTTAAAATATAAAAATAGTTAAAATCATATTTTCATTTTTTCCAATTAACTTGATATATGTTTAACTTTAAACAAAAATAAACCCTAAACAAATAAAATCCATTAAAATTAACCCAAAACAAATTAAAAAAAAATAGGTTCATTATTTCATTTGGACTATCGAAATATTTATGTACATTATATTGAATTTTCTAAAAATAAGCTCGTTATAATATGACGGGGTTTTAACGATTTAGAGAGGAAACTCAATAAACCGACATAAATCATTCTCTTGTTATCTCCATCAAACTGTCTCTTCTTCTTCTTCTCGTTCTTTCTCCGATCAATTCACATTCATCATGCATGTATAATTTACGGAGGAAACCCAACAAACCGATATAAATCATTCTCATTCTCGATCTCTTTTGCCTGTCTTGTTTTCTCCGATTTTTTTTTTTCTTTATAAAAGAGGTATTCTATTGATGCCTATAAGAAAAAGAAATGTAAAAAAAGACAGCCACCAGACATTTGTTTACGGGCCTTACCCATTACATTTTATCAACCCAAATTTGAGACCCAAGTAAAAAGAACCCAAGCGAACCTTTAGTGTCAAGAGAGAGAAAGCAGCTCCTTGTTTTGATCGTAGAAGCGAGATCGAAGACAATGAAAGTGCTTAGTGAGAGTGATGAGTGAGTTGATTTCAGAAGAGGATTGTCATGTTGCAGAAGTGGCGAACCAGAGCTCGAAAAGGTTTGAGGCTATCATCGGGGAAGAGTCTCTGAGACTGGAGAATTTGTTGCGCATAGCTAAATCACTGGAGAGAAGGAGCGAGTCAACTGATCTGAATTGATCTGCCGATCGAAGTTGTCTCTTCTTCTTCTTCTCGTTCTTTCTCGGATCAATTCACAATCATCATGCATGTATAATCTTCTCTTTTTTTTCCGGTAAATCTCAACTTCCCTTCCAACGATCTTAGTCACGAAGTGACAAATGACCATCGATGCTTTTTCTCGTCAAAGTTGGATATTTTCTTATGCTTACCATCTGTTTCTACTAATCGTTTCAGCCTTATCTAGATCTTTGCTTTGAGATTTTTCTCCTTCTGGTTGTACAAATTTCTCAAGATTTGAGTTTTAGGGTATTATGTCTAATTACCGGTGAATCTTTTGTGTTCTACAGATGTTTTTTATCCTTAATCGATTTTGCTTTTGGTTGCAAATATGGACTTACATTTATTTTCTTTCTTGTTTAACTCGAGTCATTTGTGACAGGAACCCAGCGCTTAAGTGTGATATATTTTGTCTCAGTTGATGGTTAGTGTTTTACCTTTTTCGTTTAAAAATGTTTATCTTACTTGTGTTTAAGGATGCTGTCTTGACATTGATATGCTTGAGTTTTTAAATGTGTTTGATGTGTTTGCAGAAGTCCACGTTCCTATGATTGGGGGTCATGCTGGTGTTACAATTCTCCTACTCTTTTTTACCATTGCTCAAGCCAACTTGTCTTGTGAGTTGTGACGTACTCACCGCCCTCACCAAGCGTACCCAAGATGGAGGTACAGAAATCATGGTGGCAAAAGCAGGAAAAGGTTCGGCTACATTGTCAATGGAGAAATAATCTCATTTCCTTTGTTTTTTTATTCATCGATTGAAATGGTATTGCTTTTTCACAAGTTAAAAAGATTAAGTTCTCTTCTCGATATAAGCTTTAACTCTTGATTTGTATTGTTTGTCTGGTGATTAGGTTGCTGATTTTGGACTGGCTAGATTAGATGAGGAATAACAGAATTGAGATAAGTTATTTCATATAAGCAAGTTTCGTTATATAGACTTATTAACATGTCACTCTCTTTGATTGATAGTATTCTGCATTTTTTATCATGTTACAGATGATGTTCACACCAAGCGATCTGCCTATTGTAATGAAATATGCTTTTGGTGGTGAACTTTATGAGCAGAATTGTATTACACGGCTTTTTAGTGAAGATTAGGTATGCTTTCTTTTTATAAACTACTCTTTAACCGCTCCACAGTATTACATTGCTAATACTGCTCTTTGAAACTTAATTCAAAGTATAGTCAGGCTCGGTTCTTCTTTCAGAACCTTATCTATGGAATTAGTCATTAAAATGTAATGGTACGCTCTAAAACTTGAACCTCTTTTAGTTTAAGTATTTTTTTTTGTTTTTCGCAAGAAATTTGCTTTAAGGTAGATACCAGTAATATTAGTTAGTTAACTAAGTTCTTAATTGTTGAGATAAACTTGTTTTAGGATTACTGTTTTGAAAATTGATTAGTTTACGGCTAATTCTAAAGTTGTGAGAGGAATAAGTGGAAGATAACAAATAAATTTATTTTTAAAAAATCTCAAGATAAAACCAAATAATTGAAGTGGAAGATAACAAAAAAATCAAATCTAAAATTTGAACAAAAAAGAAAGAAAAAGAAATCAAATCTAAAAAATCCCAAGATAAAACCAAATAATTGGATAGTAATTAATACTCATTATTCTGCGATATGATAGAAAAGATTTGGATTTTCTAGATTTTCAATATTAGCAATTATATAAATTAAACGATTTAAATTTTTTTAGAAGTGTAACAATTTACCTCATCAAATGATCTCTTAAGAAGGTGGAAGGCATTTTTCTTGGGCAATTTCTCTAGCTAGTGTGTAAAACAACATGCATTTTTGCCTCGGATGTTGATCTTTCACTTTGAGACGTAGCTTGTATCTTGCACTAAATCAAAGAAAGTTAGCCAAACATAAACCTCATGTATTTTGGTACCCTATGATTGAATGAAAAACGAAAATAGGAGTTAGTTAGTTGGATAGTTTAGATATTAGAAGAATGAATCTAAATTGCAAGGAAAAATATTCACCTCTTGATCTGATAAAACCATTTTTCTAGCTGTTTTGTTTTGTAGGGTTTGATGTTATTTTCAGCTTTGGATGAGAGAAGTCGTGAGGTATGTGCATTAGGTTTTATGGAGTATCTATATATATACTATCAAAATAATCAACCCTAGAATATTCGTTTAGGTTTGTACTGAAATCAGGATTGTTTGAGATATTTAATAGTTTGATTTAATACGGGAGGCAAATTTGAAAAGATTTGAAATTTAAATTAAGTAGTCGGGTATATGTTAGGATTTTGCGGATAAAAGGTTTTCTATTTCTATATTAGATTTGATACACCATTAATTAATTTAGAAAGATAAGGAAGTTATCTTGATTGCATACGATGTGGATAAGTGATAATAGGAGAAGGGTGTTTATTTTGTGGACAAATACGCAATTTGGAAGAATATTCTTAAATTAATTGTTCGGTTTTTTAGGAAATCTAATATTCTTAAGAGTGATGTTACCGAAATTTATGAACATTGATTTATTTCTATAGATTCTGGTCCGAGATCTCAGAAATTGATTATCTATTTTCTGTTTTTAAAACATGTGAGGAATAGAAGTTTGATAACCGATGAAATGTAAGAGTTCTTTTAGAGCCGGTTTAATTTAAGTTGTAAAGGATCCGCGTGTTTTTGAAATGGGTCTCGGGTCGGGTCGATCGAGTTACTGACTTAACTCAGTAATTTCGGTCAGTGTTGTCCTCGGTTATCTCTGTTTCCAAACAGCTTTTATTGATAAATCCAGTGGCATATATTGTAAATAACTAACTTTTTTCAAGCATTCTTTCAAAACTGCTCCTCAAATAATAATAGTAAGATAAGAGGTATCTATTCAAAACAGAATCTATATATTTGAACGAAATCTAAATTTCCTATATCTAAAAAATCGGATCTGAACCCAAACAAAAAATTATAAGTAGCTGAAAATATCTGAAGTATAAATATATATTTAAAAATATTAGTCATATTAACATTTATAATAATTCAAATACTCAAAACTACAATTATGAATTCGAATATAGTAGTTAATTTTCAGACAATTAATCAGATATTTTTGGATATGTTCCAAATATATCTGAATCCCAAAAAAATTTCAAATATTTGTCCGAACCAAATCTTAATCAAAATTAAGAAATATCATATTGATATTAAAATGAGAAATTTAGCTCAATAGGTTAGATTGGAAAGCAATTTGTCAATCTATGATATTAGTGATTTAAATTGTCCATGTATGATTTTTATTAATTGAAATCTCATTATACCCTTTCATTTAAATTATAAAAATTTATTAAAAACTACCAAAAATTGTAATTTTCTAAATTATAAAATTAATAAAAAGTATAATAATTATAAAAATCATAAAAATCATAAAAACTATAAAATTATAAAATTATAAAAAATTATAAAATTATAAAAGCGTAAAATTTATAAAGATATGAAATTTTTTTTTAAATTACGAAAACTGTAGAAGTTAAAAATTTTTAAAAACTATCAAAATTTTAAAAATTATTAAAATTTATATCAAATCTAAAAAGTATAAAAAAATTATAAAATACTAAATGTTATAGAATTATTAGAAATTATGAAAAATATAAAAATATAAAAATTGTAAAAATTATAAAAGTTATTAAAATTATAAAAATTGTAAAAAATGGTAAAAAAAATTACAAAAATTACAAATTTTAAGATTGAAGATGGTNGGTTATGTTCTGATTGTAGCATCAATCATGGTTATGTTCTGATTGTAGCATCAAACATGCTTATGTTGCAGTTAACTTTTTTTTTTATATTATTGATGAAACATATTTATAAATGCAAATTTTATTTT
>OVBB01001626.1:0-13586 GCA_900406415.1 Isatis lusitanica | reverse complement strand
TATTGAGAATTATATAGATTTTGATGTGAGTTTAAAACTATATTTCTTTTCATAGTTTTTAACGAATATATAATTAAAAAGGCTTCAAAGAAAAAAATAAAATATTTTCTAAATGGCAGTTATGTATTTTTAAATAAATTTGAGAAGTTAAAATGTTTGAATCGAGTCTAATATCCAAATATTTATAAGCTGTTATATATACGTTAAAAATTACTTATAAATAGAAAATAATGAATTATTCACAAAAATATCGACGTTATAGAAAATGTTATAAATTCAATTTTGAACCATAAGAATTTTTTTTGAAAATAGTTTCTATGATGTAAAATATATAATTAATAAATATAAACTAGAATATTGATAAATATAGGAAAAAATTATAAGTTATTTATTTAAAATAATTCAAGTGACAAATATGTTAAAAACAAATTATGTAAATAACTGATTCATTGATAATGTATAAATTTAGTGATTAAATATATTATATTACACTATTAGGAATATAAAAATAATATTTTAACAAGTATTATTGATTTTATATTTTTTATACGCATGGGCGAAAAACCTAGTATAAAATAAAAGACAAATACAAGAAGAAAGAGTAGTCGGAATTTCTAACCAAAAATAATAACAACTAAAATTTTCATAAGAAAAAAACTCTTGCAGAGTTATTGATAGCAAGAAAAAAAGAGTTCCAGGTTTTTCACAAAAGATAGATATTTTCTTATGTTTTCTTAAAGAAATGATACTAATTTTTACTAAATGTCTGACAACCACCATATGACTTTTCTTGGAACTACTCTAAATAAATTATGGGTTTTTGTATTTTATGGTTAAGAACATGAATAAATAGACAAGCAATCAGAGAAGACAATGAATATGAAAAAAAGGAGAAGATGGTTAAATATAAAGACCAAAACATAAAGAAGAGAAAGAAGAGAAAGAAGAGAAAGAAGAAGAAGACAAGGCTGATGAAGAAGAAGGAGAGAAAGACGAGGAAACAAAAAAAAAATTGAAATAAAGAATAGAAAGAAACAAACGAAAACAAAAGATAGAAAAAGATAAAGATGTGTTGATTTAAAATAAATTGGAAGAAGAAAATGTTATACAAGAGAAGACAATCATGATGGAGAAGGGAAAAGAAGAAGATGAGAGAAAAAAGAAAAAGAAGACTAAGAAAAACAAAAAGATAAGAAGTTGAAAAATCAAAGACGATGAAGAGATAGTATGAAAAAAACTAAAAGATAAAAAAAAGAAGAAGAAAAAGAAATTGATGAAATATATATCATAACAGAAATTTGATGATATATAAAAAAGTAATTAATACCAATTGAGAAAGTTTGACATTATTTATGAGTTAATGTAAAAAATGAACTGTCTTAGAACTACGGTTTTCTGAAAAGTATAAATTGTTAACTCATCTACAATGGAAAAATTGTTATGCGCTTAGTCAGATGAGGTTATGGAAAAGATAATGTGATGATTGCACATGTGATTTCAGATTCATTTGTGTAGAAAGATAATTGCAATTTTGGAAATAAATGTATATATATGTATAATATTCTTTAGTTTAATAATATGTGACGATAATTTGAAATTTATTCTGAAATTAATATAGTTAATAGAAAATATTACAATATTAAGCTTTACTTATCTTCTAATATATATATATGTGTGTGTGTGTGTGTGTGTGTTTTATTGTGTATATAGTTAAAAAGAACAAAAACTAATATTTATACTATGTTTTTCATTTTAAAAATTAAGAAATAAATTCTAAAATATTTATGCATGTACAAGATGTGAAACAGAAGAAGAAGAAGAAGACAAAAAATGAAGAAGGCGGAGATAAGGAGATACAAAAAGTTGAGACAAAGAAAAAACAAAAGAAAAATAAGTTGGAGAAGACGAAGATGATGAAAAGGATATAGAGATGGAAGAAAAAAAGATGACGATAAAAGAAAAGGAAGAAAAACGAAAACTGAGAAATGATGCAAAAAAACCAAAGTATAGAGAAGAGGGAGAAGAAGAATACAAATAGAAAAAGAGAAGATGAGGAAGAACGAAGACAAGACAAAATAAATTTGGAAAAGAAAAGGCTCCAAAAGACAAAAACTATCAATATAGAAGTTGAAGAAGAAGATGAAAAAGAGAAATCAAAAGAAAAAAGTACCACTACAAAAATAAAGAGGGTATTGAAAGGGTACAAAACAAATGAAGCTGAAAAAGTCACAATATAAAAAGACGATGGAGAGGACCGTGAAGAGGGAGAAGAAGAATAAGTGTACAAAACGAAAGAAAGGAAGACGATTAAAAATACAAAAAAAAAACTGGAAGAAAAAATGTTGGAGAAGACGGACACGATCAAGATGGAGAAGAAAGAAGAAGAAAATAAATAATTATTAATTAGTTTCCCATTTTGTATTTTAATTTATATTTATTGAGACTTCAATTTTAAAGTCTATTGTGAATTTAATATAATTAACACAAAATAATTAATGTTTACGTTTTTTCTAACATATGTGTTTTATTGTGTAGATAATTAATAAAATTTGAATCACATTATTCGTTTCAAAATTTAAAAATATGAATGCTCATGCAAGGTGTAAAACGAAAGGAGAGGAAGACAAAGAAACATAAGAAGAATATAAAATGAAAAAAGAGATGATAAAGAAAAACAAAAATTTGAGACGAAGAAAAACCATAAGAATAGGAAGTTAGAAAAATGAAGATGACAAAGAATGATAAAGAAGATAAAAAATAGAAGAGGAAGAACGAGAAGAAGAAAAGATGATGGAAAAACCAGAAGAATAAGAATACAAAGATAATGAAGAGGTTGACGAACGAGAAAAAATAAATCTAAATTAAAAGATATTGAAAAGAACATGAAAATACAAGAAATGAAGTAGAAAATCTGGAAGATAAATTAAAGGGAGTCTGAAGAAGATAACAAAATATGAGATGGAGAAAACGAAGAAAAAGACAACAAATAATGATTGTTTTCTAAATAATTTTACGTAGAAAAATTGACGATGATAAAGAAAAATAAAAACTAAAAAAAGTTCGATGAATATGAATTTGCATTGGAAATGGTAAGGAGAAGACAAAAGAACCAATGAAGTATAATAAAAAAATGGACATGGATATGAAAAAGATTATGAAGAAGAAGAAAAAATAGATAAGTAAGTTGGACAAGTAGAATAAAGTTGGAAGATGAGGAAGAAAAAGTCAGATTTCGGGAAGACAAAGATAATGGAGACAAAGTTGATGAAAAAGAATTTGAAATATATGAAAAATAGAATAAAGACTAAGACGATTAGAAATAATAAGAAGAAAACATATAAGATGAAGAGGACAAAAAAGAAGAAGGAAAATAATAAATAAGAGAATGAAGAGAAACCAGAAGAAGCCAATCCAAATAAAACTCAAAAGAATAGGCAGTTGAAGAAGATAAAGATTACGAAGAAAAATAGTGAAGAAGAAAAAATGGAAAAAGAAGAAAAGTGGAAAAGAAAACAAGAAGACGAAAAATGTTTAGAATAAGAACAATAAGAAGGATAAGAAAAAATGTTGGAAAGAAGCAAACAAAGAAGATGAATAACTTAAAATAAGAAGAAAAAAACTAGAATGAGAAAAAGGAAAAAAAAAAGCTGGAAGATAAAGATGATAAAGTGGAAGGACGAGAAGATAAGAAAGAAGGCAAAGATGAGTGAAAGAAAAATAGTGTGAATAAGAAGTTGGCCATAAGAATACGAAGAAGAAAAAGAAGAAGAAGAAGAAAAGTCGAAGACGATAAATGGATAGTATGAAAAAAACTAAAAGATAAAAGAAAGGAGAAGAAGATGAAATTGATGAAAATATATTAGAATAGAAAGTTGATGATATATATAAAAAAGTAATTAAGACCAATAGAGAAAGATTAACATAATTTATGAGATAATATAAAAAATGATATGAATCTTCTGAACTACGGTTTTCTGAAAAGTATAAATTGTTAACTCATCTTAACAATGGAAAAACTATTACGCGCTAAGTCAAATGAGGTTATGGAAAAGATAATGTGATGATTGCACATGTAATTGGAGATTAATTTTGTGTAAGAAAATAATTTCAATTTCTTGAAATAGATGTATATATGTATAATGTTCGTTAGTTTAATAATATATGATGCTAATTTGAAATTTTTGTGAAAATAATATAATTAATAGAAAATATTACAGTATTAAGCTTTACTTGTCTTCTTAAGAAGAAAAAAACAAGTAATTATTTATTAGTTTCCCGTTTTGTATTTTAATTTTACATGTATTATGACTTAGAATTTAAGATCTATTGTGAATTTTATATAACTAATACAAAATAATAAACATTTACGTTTTTTTCTAACATATGTGTTTTATTGAGTAGATTGTTAATAAAATTTAAATCATATTATTCGTCTTCAAAATTTAAAATTATGTATGCCCACACAAGGTGTAAAACAAAAGAAGAGGAAGACAAAGAAACATAAGAAGAATATAAAATGAAAAAGAGACGATAATGGAAAACAAACATTTGAGAGGAGGAAAAACCACAAGAACAAGTGTTGGAGATAATGAAGATGACAAAGCATGATACAAAAGATAAAAAAATAGAAGAGGAAGAAGGAGAAGAAGAAAAAAATGATGGAAAAACTAGAAGAATAAGATTATACTAAGATAACAAAGGGGTTGAGGAACGAGAAGAAAAAAAAGAAGAAAAAGATAAATAAAAATAAAAGGATATTAAAAAAGACATGAAGATACAAGAAAGTAGAATATCTGGAAGATAAAGAAAAGGGAGTCTGAAGATGATAACAAAATATGAGAAGGAGAAAATGAAGAAAAAGACAAATAATGATTGTTTTCTTAATACTTTACGCAGAAATAGTTGACGATGATGAAGAAGAATAAGAACTATAAAAAAATCGATGGATAAGAATTTACATTGGAAATGGTAAGGAGAAGACAAAAGAACCAGTAAAGTATAATAAAAATGAACATGGATAAGAATAAGATTATGAAGAGGAAGAAAAATGAGAGATTAAAAAGTTGGACAATTAGAATAAAGTTGGAAGAAGAGGATGAAAAATTCAGATTTCGAGAACACAAAGATGATGGAGAAAACAAAGCAGATGAGTAAGAAATGNAAGATTATGAAGAGGAAGAAAAATGAGAGATTAAAAAGTTGGACAATTAGAACAAAGTTGGAAGAAGAGGATGAAAAATTCAGATTTCGAGAACACAAAGATGATGGAGAAAACAAAGCAGATGAGTAAGAAATGAGAAAATATGAAAAATAGAATAAAGACAAAAAATATTAGAAATAATAAGAAGATAATATATAAGATAATCAAGAGGACGAAAAAGTAGAAGAAAAATAATAAATAAGAGAATGAAGAGAAATCAAAAGAAGCCAATCCAAATAAAACTCAAAAGAATAAGCTGTTGAAGATAAAGATTACAAAGAAAAATAGTGAAGAAGAAAAAATGGAAGAAGAAGAAAAGTGGAAAGGAGAATAAGAAGAAGAAAAATATTTGGAATAAGAACAAGAAGAGGATAAGACAAAAATGTTGAAAAGAAGCAAAATAGAGATGATGAATAATTTAAAGAAGAAGAAAAAAACTAGAATGAGAAAAAGGAAAAGAAAAGCAGGAAGATAAATAAGATAAAGTGGATGAACGAGAAGATAAGAAAGAAGGCGAAGATGCGTGAAAGAAAATAGTGTGAATATGAAGTTGGAGAAGGAAAAGAATACAAATATGATGCATACAAAAATTCATAAGAATATTAAGAAGAAGAAGAAGATAAAGATGAAAAACGAAAATTTGAAAAAGAAGAAGAAGAAGAAGTAAGAAGATTAAGAAGAAGAAGAAGATAAAGATGAAAAACAAAAATCTGCAAAAGAGGAAGAAGAAGAAGACAAAGCATAAGCAGGAGAAAATGAGGGAGGAAGAAGACAAAGATGTCATGTTATTGCTAGGAAGGTATGGAACACGTAAGCTAGCTAACATGGCAAGAGACGGAGACGAAAAAAGTTGGCCAAGATGAAAACAAACAAGATGGAGAAGGAAGAATGGGAAGACGTGAAAAATTGAGAGAAACAGAAGTCAAAAAGTCAAATACGATTAAAATGGAGAAATAAAAGAAAAATATTAAGAAAAACTAAAATATATTAAGAGAAAGAAAAGGAAGAAGAAGTTGATAAAGAAGAAATTAGAAAATAAAGTTGTTGGTATAAAAAATAATTCATAGAGGAAAGTTAATATAAGTAGATATCCAACAAATAAAAAGAAATGTACTGAACCATATAAAGTCTAGTTTTCCAGAAGATAAATAATATTAAAGCTTTTGACTAAAAACAAAAAATATTAAAGCTAAGTTTACTAACCCTGAAACATAGCATAACATGTATTTATGTTGTAGAGAATTCTCCAATATATTAATAAAATCATGGATAAGAGAATGACTAAAGGTAGTTAAAAATCAAATATATATACTTTTAACAGATGTTTTACTATGTACATAACTATAAAAAATTGAAACACACAATTCAAATCAATGCAAGAATACGAACCAGGAAAAGAAGAAGACTAAGACAAAATAAACTTGGGAGAAAGAAAAATCGGGAGAAGATGAAGACTATCGATATTGAAAATGTAGAGTATAAGAAAAAATGAGGATAAAAAGCCAATATAAAGAAAATTATGAAGAGAGAAAAGAACAGGATGAGTAGAAAACAAAAAAAAGAGAAGACAAGGAAGAAGACAAACAAACGAGCAAAAAAATGTTGGAGAAGGAAGAAAACAAAAACAGAAAAATAAAATGTTGGAGAAAGAAGAAAAAAAATTGAAAAATTTGAAGACAATGAAGAGTCAGAAGGGAAATAATGTTGGAAGAAGAATTCAACACAAAAGAATAAGAACTCAAGAAACAAGACTAAGACGAAACAAGAAAAGAACTTGGAAGAAAAGGTCGAGAAAGACAAAAATGATAAAAAAAATGGAGAAGAAGGAAGAAGAGAACGTGTAAAAATCGGAAGATGATGAAGAATTTTAAGAAGAAATGAGGATGAAAAAAACAAAAAATGAAGAAGAAGTAGAAAAAGAAGAAGAAAAATACAAAACAAAAGAAAGAGAAGACGAGAGGAAGAAGACAAATACAAGACAAAAAAAACTAGAAGAAAAATGGAGAAGACGAATGAGGAAGATGACGAAGAAGAAAGAAGAAAAGAATAAGTAATTTCTAACAGGTTTTCCGTTTTTTATTTTAATTTTCCATTTGATCAGGTGAGGAGAGATTGTAACACAATTAGCACAACATATCATTAAGGCTAGATTTATTACTAGTGAAAATGTTGGTTATTAGGTTTTATTTCCAAAAATGTTTGTTTCGTCACTAGAAACAAGATTTCCACGAGACGTAGGCAGTTTTCTACTGTCTTTTCTTTCATAATGACTATTTATAAAAAGTCAAAGTCAGACATTATACAAAGTTGATTATTATGACAAATCCTTTGTTTTTATATAGTCATTGTATCAAAAATGATGTTGCAATGGGATTGAAAATCTTGATAATTGATGAGAAAGAGAACCCAAGAAAAGTAAATTTATATATAAAGATTAAAGAGGTTTTCCACATCACTTACACTACATAATTCTTTTCAGCATCTTTTTCTTTAACGCCAAAAACATATTATTCCGATGAAATGACTTTTTCATACCTAGATTGTTTGATATTCAAATTATTTTGGTTTGGTTTTGTAGTGTTGTTATTTTATCGAACGTGCATGTACTAAAAAAATTTTATACCAAAGTTCTCGATTCGCTAGGAAAGATATCCATTATCTTTTCTTCGCATATATTGTTTATAAACTAATTATTTTGTTCACTAAGTTTCTTTTTCCCTGCCCTTTAAAACAGCTAGCAAATCATGTATTTGACATTAAACTTATTACAGGTGAAAATTTTGGTCAAGCGGTTCTATTCCGGAGAATTAGGTTTCCATTCAGAATAAGGGGTAGACAACTTTCTGTTGTCCTTGCTTTCGTGATGACTATAAATAAAAATCAAGATCAAACTTTATAAAATGTTGGATTGTTTTTGCCAAAGCATGTATTGAAGATCTTTATAATGGATGAGAAGGGGAAACAAAACAAGACCACAATGAATGTAGTATATAAAAAGGTTTTCCAGATTATCTATTCTACATAAGTTTGAACTTTTATTTTGTTAAGTTTCTGTGTATACACTTTTATTTGCCTTTCTTACGTGGTGATTTATGGAGGTGCATGCGATTTTATTTGCATTATAAGTTATGTCTTACATACAACAAGAAGTAACTAATCTCGAACAAAAACTTGAATGATCGGAAAGAAATGCTTTATTTTGATTTTTTGTTTTCGGGTGTCCTTAATGAAATGAAGTGTATGGGTGTTTATATAGAACAGTGTGTGATCCAAGATTTTTCCAGGAATGAGCTATACTGAGTCCACGTAACTAGGATGTTGATGTGATAATAAGTATATGTTGACCCAAGTTGCAGGTAATTCTTAAAAGTGATTATTTGGTTTTGATTTTTATTTGGACGTTTGTTATACTTAATTTTAGTTTGGGTTTTGCGTATTGGAAGGTGTGGAGCATTCATATCTTACTGCGGATAGTATCAATACTTTGGATACAAGTACAATAGACGATGTCGTGTACAGTTAGGAATACCTAAATAGCATTAAGATATCTGGATTACCAAACCATGAATTGAAGTTGAAGACATATGCTCGATTATGTTGCTTAGGAATATAGATCATAAATGTGGATCTTGCAATGGTACCAAATTACTTGTGACACAGTTAGCTAATCATGTGATCGAGGCCAAACTTACTACATGTGTAAAGGTTGGTCAGAATTTTGCTACCAAAATTGTTTGTTACACGACCAGAAACGAGATTTCCATTCAGGATGAGGCGTAGACAATTTTCCGTTGCCCTTACTTTCGAGATGACTATTAATAAAAGTCAAGGTTAATACTGCAAAAGATTGGGTTGTTTTTGCCAAGATCTATGTTTTTTGCATGGCCAGTTGTAGGTTGTTGTGTCCAAAGTGAATATAAGAGGAAGATTGAAGATCTTCACAACAAATGAGAAGGAGAAACCAAAGAAGCGTACAAAGAGGTTTTCCATAAATTATATTCTATTTGATTTTGAATTTTCGTTCTCTCATGTTTTTGTTAACGATGGTGGTTTATAAACATCTAATGATAGATATTTTTGTTTTTATTTTAGCAATGTTTTTTTTTATAATAGACTGTCCGCGCAAGGCGCAGGCAAACTCCCCAATTTTAATTAAAACACTCTAGAATCCCATTTAAAACTAGATTTCATTTTTAGTTGTTTAGTTAAGAAATTCTACCAAAATCACAACAAATCTCCTAAGGGGGATGTATTCAACTAGTGATTTTAGGAGGTTTTGGAGTTTTTTAAAAATCTCCTGTTATTCAACTAATGATTTTAAAAAAACTCTTTTCAAATCTTATGTTATTGAACACAGAATTTATGTAAAATCATTAGAAATCACCTCTAATCCCCTGTTATTTAACTAATAATTTTGAAAAACTATATCAAATCTACTGTTATTCAAATCTAAACTATATTTTAAAAACAAATTCTGTTAAAAGGATTTGAAGGAGCTTTGCATCTATTTCTTATTAAAAATATTGTCAAGAGAATACACATCTCATAGGTGGTATTTGAAAAACCTTCAAATAAAAAATATCTGAAAATAAAAAACTGGAATTTTCTACTAACATCTCTCTCTTTCTCTGCGGCCAGTTTCTTCTCTGGAAGAGCCCGTTATCTGCCCTCGTCTCCTGTATCGTCTGAATTTGGCCAAGCTTGAGCTCTCTCCTGCTTAAAGCCGCCGCGGAGGTTAAGAGGGAGACTGAAGCTAAGGTGCCTGAGGTTTACTAGAACTTGCTGAGGATGGAGGCGGAGGCGGATGTTTAACCTTCCTCTGCTTCTCTCCTTCGTCTCGCCAGGATCTTCTCATTGCTGTGAAAGTTCGTCATTTTACGATGATGATTATTTCAATTACGTATATTGGGGCCAAATTGATGATCGTAGACTCTCTTTTGCTGCCAGGGGTAATCTTATTTTTTCGCCTTAATTTCTCTTGTTCTAGCATTCCAATGCTGTTTTATTTATTAAAACAATTTATGTCATCTTGAGCAAATGGGTATTAATGGTATTAGATCTGTCACAGTTTATTTTCCCCTAGCGCTTTATAAGTGTCTTTTTTTTCGTCTGTTGTTGTTTTTGTGTTGATAATTCTGTCACCCAAATGCTTTAGGCGTGTCATGCCCGAGTTGCTGCTCCGAAAGCTCAACTAGACTTACCAGAGCTGACACTTGGAGTTATTCCAGGTTTTGGAGGTACAGATTTGTTTTTTCAGCTTTGTCTTCTTTTAAGTGTACAAAGACAATTTTGTCTATCAATGGATACCTTTCGTGCTTGATAAATAATCAAGCAACAGATATTCTTGTCATGGCTTCACAAACCCAGCTGGACAATGGGAAAATCAAGCAACAGATAATCGTTTATACGTCCATATATTATGTATCTGATTAGAATTGACTTTATCTATCTTAAGCTTACGAGTCTGATATATAAAAGTGTTTTGTCCTATATGTGTGCCTTTCACGAGAACTCACCTAGAAGGAATTTCTTATTTCCGTTGTACAATGTCATTTCCAGCTACATTGAGAAGGGAGAACCGAAGAATTAAAGAAGAAGATGGAATTATTGATGTATCTGGTTTTAATTATTTACTCTCTCAAATTACTCTCAAATCACCCAAATCTACAGAGAAAATATCACCCAAATCTCCAGTGAATTTTTTTTTGGTTTTTTTAATCTCCCCCAAATCATCTAAATATCTTCAAAACCCACATAAATCTCACCAAATTTAAAAAACCCCAAAACCTCTTAAAATCACTAGTTCAATACATCCCCTAAATTCACTATTTAAAATATTTATAATAACAATAGATTTCAAAGTACAAAACCAATATAGAGTGGAAATCCAGAACTTCACTACAATCACCCGAACTCAAATGCAAACCCACATCACTGAACAAATTACATCCTACCAAGTTTTGAATAGTTTTAACATATTTATGTTCAGCTTAAATTTGTTTTTGTTAATAATGTATACAACTATTATTTAGAAAATGATCAAAAATTTGTATGCCATCTTTTAATCTCTCTGCCACCAATGTCATGAAATTCCGATTATACTCTTAATGAAATGGTGAAATTTTTTTAATCGAAAAATAAAAAGAAAACAATCCTCTATCTCCTGTCCCTCTCTCCTCTATCACGAGTCTCTCTCTCTTCTTCCTCCTCTTGTTTGTTCTTCTCTGCCTCCTCTTATTTGTTCTTCTCTGTCTCATCATCATTATTTTCTTTTTCCTCCTCATTAGGAGGGAGAAGTCCCTCCTCATCCTTCTTTTCTTCCTCTACAACGTTGTCTTCAACATCTCCTCTTTGTTGTTCTTCATCCTTTTCATCTTCAATACAATCATCTTGTTTTTCTACTTCACCTTGCTCTTCTGTTTCTTCTCCATCTTCTATCCTTTTTTTCCTCTATCCCTTTGTACTTCTTCTTCCTCTCGCATTTCAATCTCATCTTTGTCGGTTTTTTCCCTTTCTTCCTGTCTTTCTTTTTCATTTCCCTCATCGACAAATGAGTCATATTGTCCCCTAGCAGATGTTTTAACACGAGCCATACCTCGATTTTATCAAAAATCTCAACTTTCATCAAAAAATCCAACCCAAATCAACAAACCCACTCAAACCCCATGAAACTACCATACTCAAATAAACGAAACCAAATCAAACTAACAACATCTATTACTGGATTTAGATTTGCTGGGTCGGATATGTCTTGGTTGGGTTGTAATTACATGTTTTTATCTCGGGTTTTTGGTCATTTTATTCGGTTTGGAAATAAAAAATAATGATAAAGGAAAATCAAAATAGATTGGTGGCCGGTTATTTTGTCGGAGGAAGTGGCAATAAAGCAATTGATCCTTTTGCAAGTGGCCGGCCTATTTAAAAGAAGCCGGGTCGTTTCACGCCGCCTTGTCTATGCAGGAATCTGATTCTTACACCAACCACAGTCTTCTCCTTCTTCCTTTCTTTCAAGGGCCAATCAGTGACACAACTTGTGGTTCGTCTCTTTCATTCAAAGATTGAAACGACATCGTCTTGTAAGGTTCCTCCACAGTCAATCCATGTCCAGCGAAGGAGACACCACCCTCGAGTCTATCTGTTACAAGCCTGGCTCCCTCCAGTTACTCGATCAGGTTCCTCTAAAAACCAATTTCATAATTCTCTAGAGATTCACAATTCTAATCTCAAATTTCATCTGAATTCGGAGTAGAGGAAGCTTCCTTTGGAGACCACTTACTTAGAGATCCGTGACACTGCATATGGATGGTAAAGATCATAGCTTTTGATCGATATAGATTCGTTCTTGAATATGGGAATTGCGCAAATGTTTTAATAGTTTCGTATGTTCGTTAGGAGTGTTATACAGGAGATGGTGGTACGTGGTGCTCCTGCTATAGCCATTGCTGCAGCTCTGTCTTTAGCTGTTGAAGTTTCCAACTTTAGTGGTTTCGATGGATCATGTACAGATGCTGTTGCTTTTCTTGAGAAGAAGTTAGATTATTTAGTGTCAAGGTACTGAATTTGGGTGGATTATTAGTTCTTGGTGCTTGTGATGATTCTGAAGTTCTTGCCTTTGTATATGTTTCTTCTTCAGCCGGCCAACTGCAGTTAATCTTGCAGATGCTGCATTGAAACTTAAACAAGTCCTTGGTTACTACTGCCGTTGAACCTAAGTCCATTTTCAAGGTAAAGCTCGTAAAAAGCCAAAATCTTTATTTTTTCCTTCCTGATACTTGATTTGGACTTGGCGGTTATAGCTTCGTCTTTGAATGTATTTTATTCGGCTGTGGCAGAGCTTAGAGAAAGCAATGACAGGTTCTGCTTTGAATGTACTTTATTTAAGCTTTAGAATGAGGAATTAATAGTTTAAGAGAACTTAATTTGGACTGAGGAATGATAGCTTCATATTTCATTTATTTTTTGAATGTACTTAATTGGCTTTTCTTATGTTTCATTTATCTGCTCAGAGTTGAGCCTTTTGCTTTTGTAAGAGATTCATTCTTCGTACTTGTTGTTCCTCAGGCATATATCGAAGCTGCTGAGAATATGCTCGTAGATGAAGTTGCTTCAAACAAAGCAATAGGGACCTTTGGTTCAAGCTTAGTGAGGCAGCAAGCCAAAAATCCTGACAAGCTTTCTGTTCTGACCCATTGCAACACTGGCAGGTATGATTTTTACATAAACTCTGAGGTTCAGTTGAGTTACTACACATACCATTAGCCTGTGGTTTCAACCAAATAGAGTTTGTGGATGTTATAACTAATAATTCCCTTCTTGTTCGTAGCCTTGCTACTGTCGGATATGGTACTGCCCTCAGTGTTATCCGTGCACTCCACACTCAAGGAGT
>OVBB01001625.1:0-13587 GCA_900406415.1 Isatis lusitanica | reverse complement strand
ATGATATTAGGTTTAACTTAGACAACGACAGTTGCTAGGTTGCTAGAAGAAGCATTGGTGAGCAATTTATTCANTGCTTGTTTGCGATTTCTAGAGCCAACGACAGTTAGGATTTTTAGGTCGTTAGACAAAGTTATTGATTCCACGACAGTGGATCAATATTATCTTTATATTTGAGTTCTAGACTTGTGCTGAATTGTGCCTGAATAGTTGCTTGATCCTTGCTCTGAATTGTCTGCGATTTAACCTAACCTAGCTTTTTTTTTTAATTGAATTGCAACCGATTTCGATTTGTTACTTGTTAACCACGATACCAAACCTCATCTTGAATTGTCTTAGCTTTTGATTTAACTCATTAAACCATAGTGTAATCTTGGTCCTTGTGGGATTCGACCCCTAAATACTACTTTGCTTGCTGTGCACTTGCAGTACAAAATTAGGGTTAAAACTCTGTGTATCACTTTCGCCAGACCTCCAACTCCATAGCTTCCTTAAAGCTCTGAGGCTCAATGCCTTGGGTGACTGCAGCAAGGAAGGCCTTATGAGCAGGAGGAAAATGCTCGTCAGAAATAAAATTGAGCAAAGGGTAGGGAGTGTTACCTTGAACCATTTCGAAAAACACTAAGTTAGAGACAGTTGGAACATGATGGGGGTCTTGAACACAACTTGCATTATAGGTGACATAGTCGTGCAAACGTACAAAAGGAGTTTTCGTGCGGTGTCCGCGTCCTAATTCAACAACTTCCTTAGACACTTCCGAGACTTGCATAGGTGCCACCACATTAGAATCAGTAACTTGCTCTGGCACCGCCGAGATTTTTTCTTGCACCACCGTTACTGCAAGAGTGTCACTCGCAGATACAGTAACCGGTCGATTCCCGACAGATGTTTCAACCAGAACAGGGGTAGTACAGATTAGTATCAATATCATACAGAGACCAGTCATCGTCAGAAGTGTTAGTAAGTGGACACACAGACCTCTGTTCTCCTCCATTTGTACCAAATGGAAACGCATTCCCGACAAACACAACATCTCGAGACACCAAGAACACATTTTTATCGATGCCATACACTTCCCAACCTTTTTTGCCGAAGGGGTAACCAACAAAAAGACTGTGACGACTGCGTTCTTCAAACTTATCACGTGTACAATCTTTGTGATGAACAAAACACAACGAACTGAACACCTTGAGATGAGTATACGACGGCTTTTCTCCAAAAAGCATTTTATACGGAGAGCGACCATCAAGTATTGTTGTAGAAGTCATGTTGATTAAGTGTGTAGCAGCAGAAATTGCTTCCCCCCAAAATTTGGTGGGTAAACTAGCTTGAAAAAGAAGAGCACGAGCCACAATGAGGATATGCCAATGCTTCCTTTCGACCCTGCCATTCTGCTGAGGAGTAGCTACACAGGATGTCAGATGGAGAACCCATTGTCTAGAAAATACGAGCGTAAGCAGAGGAATTCCGTACCGTTATCACTTCGTACCTTCTTGACACTTTTTCCAAACTGTTTTTCTGCAGAAGTGCAAAAATTTATCAGCACTTTTCGAACCTCCGATTTCTCAAGAAGCAAGTGAGTCCATACCGCTCTAGAGAAATCGTCCACGATAGTAAGAAAGTAAACAGCTCCACAAGAAGCAGGTACTCTATATGGTCCCCAAACAAACGTCACAATGACTAGGGGCAGCTTTATTCGAAACACCAGAAAACTCAGATAAAATAGGAAAAACAGAAAAACTTTGGATGTACTAATCTTCGATGCCACAGAACTTGATCAAACGTCACATTCGTTCCGTGCACACGAGCAGTTGGAATCTCCTTGAATTAGTAAACCCCATCACGTTCTTCACCGGCTCCAATCAGAGTCCTCGAAAAACGGTCATGTAACACATAAACAGCATCAGTAAACAATGCAAAGCAATTGGTATGTTTCAATAATTTCGAAACAGAGACCAAAGAGCAATTTAAATCAGGTATGTAAAGAACATCCTGAAGTGAAATCCGACTAGTCAAGATCAGATCGCATATACTGGCGGAAACAGTTGTGCTACCATCAGCAAAACCAACTGTACATAGAGCCGGCGCATGCACGTTAACAAGAAGAGTGATGTTTCCTGTCATGTGGTGCGAAGCTCTAGTGTCTAAAATCACATCGCCAAGTATCTTACCGGAGAGTTTTTCAGAAGCACCACTTTGTTTTCCATCATGGATGATCTGAGTAATTGCACGCCATTACTCCTGTGTTAATTCGAGAACTGCAGAGGCATGAGGACTAGTAGCGTGAGCAACAAGTGCTGTGCCAAGACCCTTGCCGGAAGAAGGAGAACCACTTCTGCCTCCTCTGCTTGAACCGCGACTGCCACGACCCATTCTTTCAGTCATCCATTCACGATAACCAATAATTTTCCAACACGTATTCTTTTCATGACCGTTACGACCACAATGAGAACAAACACGGTTTTTGGAACCAGACCCGCCTCCTTCAGATTCAGTCTTGGGCTTAGGAGGAGAAGAATCTTCTGTTCGTGATTCACTTTGAGTGAAGAAACCGATTGCCTCCTGCTTGTGTTCACGAGCTTTGGAAGAGTTGAGTCGAGCCTTTTCCCGGATAACTTTGGCATAGGCTTTACCCAAATCAGGTAAATCATCTGCTTCAATGATAGCAGTAACAACATTGCCTAAACGTGACTCATCCAGACCCATAATAAACTGATGAACACGTTCATTATCTCTCTCCTTTTCATACACCGAAGCCGCAGAACAGGTACATTCCGGAGGAGGTTTGTAAGTCTGAAGTTCTTCCCACATAATGGCCAATCGACCGTAATAATCAATTACATATTGTCCGTCTTGCCGACAAGATGCCAATTGCTCCATCAATTGATGAATGCACACCTTGTTCCCAACAGCAAAGCGGGCTTTTAAATTTTCCCAAAGCTTGTGTGCATCTATGATAAACGTCCCAGTAGATCAAACACGAGGCTCAATACTTGTCTGAATCCATCCGACATTCATTGAGTTAACACTCAGCCATGATTCAACATCTGTCTTCTGAAGGTTTGAGAAGGGTTCAATCAATGAAACCATTATTCTTCTTGGCTCGAGGAGCCCATTCATTATAATTATCCCCTTTCAGCTGAACAGAGGTAATCAAGGCACCTGGATTATCTGAAGAAAAAATCGAATAAGGCGAGACCACTTTTGGCGCCACAATTGTAGCAAGATCATCACCCATCTTAAACAGAAAAGATCGTTCAAAAGAAACAGAGTAAAATCAATGTGTTTGATCTTAGCTCTGATACCATGTGAATAACTGAACGACTTGTGTTTCATTGATCAATATACAGCCATATATATATGACTTGGCCACATCACAGCTCAAGTTTGTCAACTTAGATAGATGTACTTATCTATAAGATATTAAGAACTTATCTTAGAGATATTATAAACTTATCTCTAATCATACAACTTTATCTAATAACACTGAAGTAGATTATAGAAGGATGTCTTCGATTGGAACCTCCATCAGAAAGTATGTCACAAACTTGCTCATTATAGATCTCAACCATTTGAAGGCCAAATTCATACATGACAGTGTTTTGTCTAATCTGAGTTAAATGAAACAAGTCATTCAAAGCTCTGTAATTGAGACCCCAGTCTTCTTTTGAAGTGATGCTTAACAAAAATATGTTTATCAGAAAATTATATAAAAAGGAGCAAAATCAAGCATATCATGTACCATTGTATAAGTTTTCCCAGAGCCAATCTGGCCATAGGCAAATATGGCTACCAAGAATGGATCGAATTAGTGGTCGAGTATCTAGAAAAACCTCCTTTATACACAAAAACATATTCAGGAGATAAATATGTAAACTACGGAAAATGGAGGAGAAAGCTACCAAATAAATAAGAGGGAAACAGGTCTTTGAACCTTGAAATTGCTGCTTGACCAAAATCTTTGTTGAAGTTGAATTACCGATGAATTTTCCCTTGCTTAACTGGATTTGCAACCACCATTTCACCATTTTCACCAATGTATTCAATAGTAGTATGTTGTTGGGATCAAAATTCACACTTTCGAGATTAACAGCTACAAATGCCTAAACATCAAAGAGAGTCTAAAAATCGGAAAATACGGAGTTCCAAGTAAACTCCCGTATTCGTATAAATCATAAGTTTTCGGCAAAAAACCACCTCAGCCAAATTGATCTTTGTGAAAACTGGTCAATCTGATCTTTGGAAAAATAGCTAAGGTGCTGACCTGGATTCAATCAGGTGGTGCTGACCTGGATTCAATCAGGTGGTGCTGACCTGGACTTACTCTCCTACGTGCCGACCTGAACTCAGCTAGGAAATACCGAGCTGGATCGTGCATTGCCGAGCTGAAAACGTACATAAACTGCCCGAATCAACTTATACGAGAAAATGGTTTTTTCGTAACAAAAATGTGCCTAGCTGAAATGTTCAAAATTGTGCCGAGCTGAACGCACGTCTGTCAGCTCGGCAGCACCAAGGTTGAATGTGCCGAGCTGAATTCACAACATTCAGCTCGGAACCTTCGAGGNAGCTGAATCCGTGACATTCAGCTCGGCACCTTCACATATAGAACATGCCGAGCTGAATTCATGGCATTCAGCTCGGCAAACTTTGCTCAAAAAGCATGCCGAGCTGAACCCATGTCATTCAGCTCGGCACTGTCATCCCGAAATCTAGCGAACTAAGTTTTCTAAGATTCTCCTATAATTCGTATCTTTGCGTATTCTCCAAGCCAATACTTTGGCCGAGCTAGAATGTTGATCTTGGCTTAGCCTGATCATAACTTCAGAAACAGTTGATCAACATTCCCGGGCTGACTTCTTCTGATCGTTGGAATTTGACTTCATATTTTCCGAGAAGGATTGCGGAAACTCCGAGCGGAAAATATGTTCCATACGAAAAATCCCAAAAAAAAAAACTAGTCTTTTTTTCTTCGCAGATTCCTTCCGAAACATCGTGCCGTTTTCGTAAAACTTCGTGTCGTTTTACGGAAAACTTCGTGTTGTTCAAGATATACGAAAACACAAGAAGATTCTAAGTACAAAACCAAAATCAAGACATCAAGCCACAATTAAACCGAAGGAAGGATTAAACGAAGGCATAAAGACAAGCTGGACAGAAATATGCAATCGGACCGGATCGGAGGAGACAAGCTCGCGGGCCGCACCGCCCTAGGTCAAAGTCGGCGGCTGGAGAAGGATTTCTCAACGTCCCACATCGCTAAGACGAGCTCTCGAGACCCTAGACTACATAGTATAAATATACATATTTGTACTCACTTTCAAATCGTCACTCGTACTTTACAGCTGAGGATTTAGTCTTGCACTTTGGCTTACGATCATTGTACAAAAAGTCTTGTTCGACAACAAGTCAATAAAATTCTTTTACCATCTCTTTTCTCGAGTTCCTCCCAGAAATCTTGGAATCCCCCAATTTACTTTATGAAATCGATTGTGTGAATTTCAGTTCCCACATTTGTCTGCTACTTTGCCCGGGTAGGAATGGTCTAATCCGGCAATAATCTCTCATATTCCCTATAAAGAAGAAAAATAAACCAACAGAAATCATTTATTGAATGGACTCATGCAAACAATGTACATTGACAAAAAGAGTTTTACCTTTCAACTCATGTACTTCATTGTACAATCTTCAATTTTCTACAAGGACCATATGGTGATTTTTTTGCTGCATCAGCCACTTCTTTGAGCATTACACCTAGGAAAAATGTTACAAGTATGAGCACATGTACTCCAGAATAGAAACATTGAGGCCACGCAATCATAGACAATTTTTTACAGGGATAAATCTCACCATAGTATTTTAGATCCTCAAAGTATTTCTTTTGTGTCCATAAGACTTCATGTGTGATAGAAACCGAAGTAGCAATCAGTTCCTGCATAGTTCAGACGCTAATCAGGTGAAGAAACTACCAAATTTATGTTAAGGTCATAACATGGTCTACCTGCAAAGCCCCAGACTGGTTGTCTATGAAGTTCAGATAGGTGCACTCTTTTTCTCTCATTTTTGAGATTTAAAAATTGGCACAACTTCTCCAGCTCTTTCACCTTCCTAGTAGAATCTGCTACATGAAACTCTGCATCCTTTAACTTTTCTCCAGCTCGACATTAGTTCTTTGTACTTTGGCTTCTGAATCCAAGCAGTGGTTTTCGTGTGCCTCTTTCACCACTTTGAGTTCCGAATCTCAGCATCACTCCACTCTTTTTCCTTTTTCAGTCACACCACTTCTTCTTCTTCTGACCTTTCTTTCTTTTCTATTCTGGATTTCTCAAGCTACGGAGCACAACAGCGGATAACATCATTGTAAAAAGTAGTGTTAAATAAATTGTTTGCATAAGCGAAATGAAATATGATGTACTTAGTCACGCTATCAATGATTTTATCATAGGATCTCTCAGACTGAACCTTTTATCAATTTCTAGGATTGGTTTTGAAGGGTATTTACTATAAGTAATATGCACAAAATTAAAGGCTTTCAAGGAAGCTAAAAGCAAAATATTTCTGAAGGAGATGTATCAATAACATACCTTTATATGCTCCATACAATTCATAACAATCTAAAGCAAAGGGTAACAGAAAAAAAAAAAAAAACCAGTCGATAAGCGAAACAGAAATAGAGAGAGAGAAACACTTGAATAAGAGACAAAAGTACCTGATTTTCCTTTGTTGTCGCAGCTGCCAAGGTTTCCAAGACCTTCATTCTTGACCTGTATTTTTCTTCACATACCCTAAAGAGTATATTTTGCTGAACCAGTTTCATAAGCATAATTCATGACTTAGTCAGACGGAAAAATCAAGGTGGAAAAGCATCAGGGAATCATACATTGTTTAGGTTATCAGCTTAATTTGAAATTCTCTGTTCTATCACTTGCACAAGTCGGCTCAAGCGTAACGAATAAGACACAAAAAAGGGGAACAAACATGACGGAGGATAAAAAGAAATATTACATTAAGTAAAGATGGCATCAGTAGCTCAATTTTTATCTTACATAACACATGTGTCCGTTCATCTTCTTCGCGCTCTCATCTAGAAGCTTATCCAGCATGCCAGACCCGAGTAGGAGCATTCTACCAAGACGAAGGAAATACTATTTGAATCAGGCCCTGAATGTTTGAGTAGTTTTTAGATTTTAGTTTTTGGTTTTTGGCTTTTGGTTTTTTTATTTTTAGATTTTGGTTTTTTAATTTCTGGTTTTTGGTTTTGCTATAGACACATAACCAGAAGCTTTAGCACAAAATATAAAAGAAAGGATATCTAAGCCAAACGATAAACAAAATCGAGATTCGTAAGTACCAGTTTCATTGAACCAGGACTAAGCTGATTCAAAAGGCAACACAAGACAGTTCCATCCCTCAAGCATGCTCTCAGTTCGTCTTCTGAAGCTTCCCATGGTAAATTATAATAATCAAGTGTCTGATTTAACCACTCCACCAAATTCTGATGACCTGAGAGCAAAACTTAAGAAGAAATAGACGAAAGGTAAAAACAAAGTCATCGTCCCATATATGTTTCCAATTACAACTACACCTAATACGAGAGGCAATGTTAAGGGTTCATTTCAAGTATGACGTACCCATCAAACAAGAAAAATAGGCTCGTTTCAAGATTATTGATTAATACTTGCTAATCACTTAAATAACCCTGTCGAACTAAAGCTTTGGAGATAAATATTTCACGGAACTTGATTCAATCTTTTGAGGAAATGGGTATAATTGAATTAGCAGGAGAGAGGATAAACAGCAGTCAAGTGACTAAAATAACATTGCCTTTCTTACTATCGTCCACTCTTTCACGACTCTCTGACCCGTCGAAACTCAGAAAACTTGATACATAGACACCACTCATATTAGCGTCTTGTTCCAGAATCATAGAGCAAAATGAACGAAGGAAGCTTTGAGAATCAACATATGAGCAGACTGAGCAGTCCCAGTAGATATTTCCTGATTCCTCCTATGTAACAGAGACGAAGGCAAAAAAAATTTGGATACGAACCTGAGATGCCATGAGAAGCCGCAAAAAGGCGAGTGGTCCTAAGGAAATTAAAAGAACAAAATACTAAGATTCACGCCGAGAAGTGGAGACGGACGTTTGAATCCCTCGCCAGAAGAGAAAATTTGAAATTTTCCAGTCACACGACTTTGCTCCTATCTCTCTTTTTTTTTTTAATGTTTTCCATTTTTTTCATCATAGAATAACTTTATGAGCAATTGCGCTCTTGTATAAAAGAAAATTTAATAAATTGGCGATATGACGATTCATTGTTTATAGTAGTACACATTTCATTAATCCGAAAACACCCTTCTCTCTCTTTTTCTCTCTCTCTCTCTCTAACTCTCTCTTTCTTTCTTCTCCACCACCGACCATCAATCTTGTCTCTCTTTTTTCACCGGCGACTATTAGTCTGACTCAATTAAGCCATGTTACAAAAAATCAGCAGAACCCAATCCATTGTCTGACTTAATTAAGCCATGTTCAAAGATATCTGAACAGTTCAGGTTTAACGAGCTTCCCTCAATTGCTCTGCACAAGAGAGAGATGACACATAGCAGGAGCTGAGTCATGCCGAGTGCTCAGCCCGACTCGGATCAGGTGAAGCAGCAGCTCCAACACCCCAAGAAATTCTATCGCCTTCTTGTTCTCGTCTTTTAGAGTCAAACTGAAAACCGCTGGATACTAAATTTATTAGCTGGTTAACATCCTATTTAGATGTCAATTATAGTATTATACATACATTTAAAATGTTAACCAATAACATGGGAATATAATCAACTTTATTAACTGGTTTAAAACCTCCCTATATGCTCCAATCCTAATGTTAGCATACATTTATGACATTAACCAATTCATTGAAAAATAAGATCAGTATTGCACACAGACATTGAAAGATAATAAACTTATTAGCCGATAACGTTGAAAACAAGACCAGTAATGCAGAACTAGACATATTATGGTTTATATCCTTATTATATGCATATTGTTGCCAATTATAATATTAGACATATTGTTAGCCGATAACATTGAAAATTATGCACGTACTATTTACAGACAAAGACTGTGCAGTTTACCTTCGCAAATCGCAATCATGGACTTTTGTGTTGTATTTTACTTTCCATATCTTTGCACACTCTAGATTTATCATTTGAAGATTTTTTTTTTTATAGATCTACAAATGTTAAACTGTCGATCGGAGAACATGAAGTAAAATATGAAACTATTTGACTCATACAGTATCTAAACGCAAGATTTTTTTAGCGAATAACACTGAAAAAAAAGAGAGAGGGAGAGAGAGAGAGAGAAAGAGAAAGAATATATATATATATATATATATATATAGAGAGAGAGAGAGAGAGAGAGAGAGAGAGAGAGAGAGAGAGAGAATAGAGAGAGTTGATATAGATTTATGTGAAACAAAATTGGGATTTATTTTTGGCAATTTCATCATTTCACCACCCTTTCGGCTACAGTGATCTTTGTATTTGCAAATTTCAAAAGTTTTTCTCTATATTTCTAATTCGATAAATTTCTATGTATATTGAGTTAATTGACTCTAACTTTATTTATGCTTGGAAATAAGTTACATGGTCTTCAAGCAAAGCTCGGTTTATACAAGATGGAACAAAGAAATGTGACTGGAAAGTACAAAGGTGGTGGTCCATATGCTTAACAAGTGAATCAGCTGCAGCTTTATTATTATTACTGGAAGTCCACCTAAATTCTGCATTCAGAAAACGTGATTGCCAAGATGTATGCATCCCTGTACCCCAAGGTATATAAGGTGGTGATGATTCAGGTGAAAGACATCGATGACAAGGGAGCTACCGTCTCTCTCATCGAGTTCAACAACATTGAAAGTAAAATTCAAGATCCTTCTTGTTGTGACCTCACTGCAATTGACCGGATTGAACATGCAATTGTTTGTAGTATTCAAATCTTTCATGGCAACAACATCACTAAGTAGTGCCAACTATAAATTATCAAATAGAAATATTCGGAATACCAGATAACTTGAGTGTTTGGCTAAGTTATTCGAAAGAAAAGTAATCTATTTTCTGATCATCGTCCATCTCTATTGTTTAACAAGTAACAAACCTACAAACTCGATGAAGAAAAATAAAAAAAGTATGAAAAATAAATGTATTCGCAAATCATGAAAGCTTTATTATTGACTCGAAATACTTTGTTTTGGATTACAAAGTGAACAATTTTTGAACAGGGACTAAAAAGAATGGAAAGTGGTTCATTTCAAAAGTATATCCAGAATCAACGTAGTTTAAGCCAACTCTACATTTTTCAACAACCTTGGTACTCTTTTTCAAAAGCGAAGCATCACTCTCGGTAAACTTGTACACAGAATCAGAAATAACATTATAACTTCATACTAAATCTTGTAAACAACTCTCCAAACTACTATGCTATTACAAGAAAAACACAAACCCCACATTTCAGAATAAATGTTGATAGATTTTTCTTCACAAGTATATTACAATAATGTAAATCAACAAATACCCGATTTGGTTTACTTTTGGATTGGGATACCAGAAATGCCTTTGTGAATTAAGACCCATCTTAACTGCCGTTCTATGGAACAAAGGATGAGGTTTCTCCAAACCAATTGAATATCAAAATCGGTTAGCTAACTCAGCAAACATGGTTTTATCTCGATCAGTTTCTCGAACCCACTTGTAATAGAGCCAAGCATGGTACGCTGCTTCTTTAATACTTGTATCAATCTTAGCCATTGACTGATCAACTTGCTCACATAACACAAATGCAACTTGGCAGAAAAGAAAAAAAAACAACCCCGGTTAGAGATATTAAACAGTACCAAACCTCAACTTTAGCTCTTGAATCAAGACCCAAAAGGGGAAGTGGTTCAAGAGCAAATCTTTAAGATAATCAAGAAAATATATTTTCCATGGCGCAATCAAAAGCATTCCTTTGCCATCTTTACCTTCTCTTCCTGTTCTCTATCACTCGTTATACCAACCTAATACAGTATTCAAATTTGTTACTAAATAAGGATACGAGTCTGTTCTTGATATGAAAGTTTATGATTTACCTGAATAACCAAAGTAACATCTTGATAGTTCATTCCATGAGCAGAACACATCATCTGTGACAAGAATCAGTCTTTTCGATTCTTTAAACTCGTTGGAGCACGTGTTCTATGGAGCTGATGTTTTCTAGCGAGAATTTCTTAACGTTCAGTTTCATTTCTCAGAGCAGAGTATACATCAGTGATGTTACCATACCGGTTGAACAAAAGACTATTATCTGAGAGAATTACATTGGATAGTTTAGAGAATTATAAAGGTAAGAAAACAAAAATGTGATTCTTTACAAGCTTTGTTTACCTTAATCAGTTGTGTTCCTGATGTGCTCTTTCAATAGATGAGGTACAAAGTGGAAATGAGATTCGTGTGGAGCAACAATACAAGTTTGGTTCACCTGAGAGACCAATGCAAAAAACTCAAAGACCAGATTCAAGAATCAAGCTTTTTAAGACACAAGCAAGACCAATTGTGTCTATATAAGAGTGCTCTCTTTTCAAAACAAGCTGAGATACATGAAACCAAGTGTTTTTTTAATTCATCTCAATTCATGGTAAAGTTAGTTATATAGCAATTGTTACCTCTTTTGGAATCGTTGCACAAAAGAGAAGGGATTGTCTTTGACGAGGCAAACAATCTATAATTTTTTCAGCATCTCTCCTGAATCCTAAGTCTAGCAAGAGATGAAACCCCTTGTCGACTATAAACAACTTAAGCGACATCAAACGAGACGTGATGTTAGGCTTATTCTCTATATGATCCAAAAGTCTCCCCCGAGTTGCAATTAGTATCTGCAATACAAAGTGCAGAAAGAAAAGAAGATTAGCCACAACAAGTGGAGTGTAGAGATATAACATGTAAAACGGAGAACCATGTGCGGTTAAAACATGGCATGGATCGAAGAAGAGTGATAATCAAATAAGGAACCAAAAAAATAAGAATAGATACCGTCAGGGCACTCAGAGAGAGTAGCATCTCGTACTCTACTCATCTTAACAATTCCACAAGCAGAAAGCTACTTTAGAGTCAAAGGAGATATACTACTAGACTCATCAGATCTCATCAAGATCCAAACACTGACAGATTCAAAAAGCCTTCGAAAGTGTGTGAATCGAGTTACGAGGCTCTAGATTCTCCTCCACTACATTTCCCACAGATCTTCTCTAATCTAGGTATATATCAAGCGGAGGTTCACTCTTTTAGTCAGTTTGATATCTAACGATGCGCTGCTTCTTTTCTTCCTCAAATCAATCCAACCTTTCATTCTTCTTAGAGACACCTTTGTTCCTTATAACTTCATTAACATTACTCAACCTCCTCACTTTCTCCTTCTTACCAGAATTTAGGAGAGAAAGGACTCAAACCTTCTACCTTTTTCGCATAAAAAGTCATCTCCTTTCGTCACAAGAACTCTCTTTGTCTTAAACCTCTGCTTCGACGATCGCAAATCTGACTATTACTACCATTGAAACATGATTCCCACATCATTTGGCGAATTAGAAGATGATACTGTTTAAATGGAACGAAGCTCTGAATCAAAATATATTAAGAGAAAATGTTCACAAGTAACAAAGTCTCTAAATCCTTTAACCACATAATCAGTATGATTCTGGATATCGAGGATCGTACAACGGCAAAAAGCAAAAAACAGAAAGCAACAAGAACAATTTTCAGATAAAGGTAAAGTTTGCTAACGAAAAGCCTTTTGTAAAATCCTTCGCATGTGCGTTTGCTTGAGGCAAGCTATCTGAACCCTCCACATGGTAAGCATCCAACCGGTGTGTTATTTACTGTATAACGGTCAGTAAATTACAGGTTCCATTTACCGTATCAGAGCTCCCCCCCTTGAGACAACCTTGTCCTCAAAGTTGATATTCAGAAATTTCTTCTGCAGATCAAACAGAAATTCCAAAGTCGCCTGTTCCTCAGTTTGTCCACACCATTGTATCAGTACCTTTTTCACTGCACGGCCTTGTCTCTTAACCATCTTCCTTTCCAGAATGAAAGCTGGTTGAATACTTTCTAGCTCAGGGAGTTGGTCTGGTAATTCAGTCAAAACCACTGGACCCTCGCCTACTCGGAGTTTCACTTGTGAAACATGGAAAACAGAATGAATGGATGAAGTAAGTGGGAGCTCCAACTTGTAAGCCACTTTTCCGATCTTGTCAATGACCTTGTAAGGTCCGAAGTATTTAGGCGCCAACTTCTGATAACCTGCGAATCACTGACCCTTGCCGATAAGGCTGAAGCTTAACAAAGACCATAGCTCCAATATCAAAGCTTCTGTCGGAACGTTTGCGGTTCGCTACCTGACCCATGCGGTGTTGTGCGCGCATCAAGTAGAACTTGAGGATAAGTAACATATGTTCCCTTTCTTCCAAACTGCGAGCAACGGTCAACACCTTTGATTCTCCTGGCAGTTACGGAAGGTGTTGAGGAGGAGGACGTCCCTAAACAGCCTCAAACGGTGTCATTTGA
>OVBB01001623.1:433-13593 GCA_900406415.1 Isatis lusitanica | reverse complement strand
TGTGTTTGGTGTTGCAACTTCATTAGGTCTCGGTGCAAAACAAATTGCAGGTGGTGTTAGCTATTTAACATCTATTCCGAATTCATTAACGACACAGTTAGTTATTATTGCAATCGTAACAGTTCTTTTCATGTTATCTGCACAAACAGGTCTTGATAAAGGAATTAAATATTTAAGTAATACGAACATTATTTTTGCATTTGCACTTATGATCATTGTATTATTTGCAGGTCCAACAAACTTTATTATGAATTACTTCACTTCAACAATAGGTTCTTATATTCAGGAATTGCCAAGTATGAGTTTCCGTTTAAGTCCATTGGATGAAGGCGGAAATCAATGGATTCAGTCATGGACAATTTTCTATTGGGCATGGTGGATTGCATGGTCACCGTTCGTAGNTGTGTTACTTGTACCGACCGTAATCGGTGCGCTTTGGTTCTCCGTTTTCGGCGGGACTGGTATTCACATGGAGCTGTTTGGTGATGCACATATCTTTGAAAAAATTAAAGAGATGGGAACAGAAGTAGGATTGTTTGCTATGTTCGATCAGATGGGAAGCTTTGGATCAGCTTTATCTGTTTTAGCGATTCTTCTTATTTCTACATTCTTTATTACATCGGCAGACTCTGCAACATTTGTTTTAGGAATGTTAACGACACATGGTAGTTTAAACCCACCAAATCGTATTAAAATGATTTGGGGTATCGTTCTAGCCGCGATAGCTTCTACCTTATTATATATTGGCGGATTAGAAGCCTTACAAACGGCAGCTATCATTGCAGCATTCCCATTCGTCTTTGTTATTTTCTTTATGATGGCAGCATTATTTAAAGAGTTACAAAAAGAAGGACGTATGAAGCGTCATTAATAATAGAAGGAAAAGAGCTGATTTTATATCAGCTCTTTTTTTATCCCTCTATTTGTTGGCTGATTAAAGTTTCACTTTATATAGAAGGAATTTGAAATGCGGGTAAGGGAAATAAAATACTTTACTATATAAGTAGTATGCCTTTTATACGAAGAAAAAACGATGGGTTTCGACAATATTCGATATCTTACGAATTCTATTCGTATTTTTGTCAAAAATATGTCGGAAATGTGTTGTCACTTTTATGTATATGTGCTATATTATTTCCTGTAAGCGATTTCAAATAGTTTTAAAGCGCATTCAAGGGGGACATCTAGAATAATGAAACGTTACGAAAGAAAGTGGAAGCATATTTGTTTGAAACGTGTGGCACATCGTAGTGTCCAAGAAAGCACGGAACCTAAGACTGAAACGCGCAAAGAACAGCAAGAGAAGCAATTGGTTCTACAAAAATAGCAATCACTTTTTCGTATATAAATGAAGGTCGATCGTTCGTTGGGGGATGGACGTGAAATTACTTTCAGCTAAGGGGTATTGTCTGATATATAATTTATACGGCAATAAATAAGCACAGAGCATACGGCGCTCTGTGCTTATTTTTATTTATCTTTTTTAAATCGAACTGTCTTATCCCAGCCGATGACTTGTTTCTTGCTCTTTGCACGTAAATATAAGATTAAGCTGCGAATAAATAAGTACGTAAAGAGCTGTGCATACGTAAAGTACATAATAACGCTAATAAAAATATTAGTCGGTGTAAAGGTTCGTTCGACACTCTGGGCACTAAATAATTGTGAAACATNTATATGCTACATACCACATAAATAGTAGCGGAATGCTATATTGAATTTGGAATATCCCGAGTAGCCCAATTACAAACCAAACGTTTGAAATGATTAGGAATAGCCAAAATACAACATACACTAGAACTTGTTGTAAGGAATGAACGAGCAGTTTTCCTTTAAAGAAACTTAATGACGAGAACATTTTTTCTAAAATGTATAAATTTCCTTGGAGCCAACGTGTACGTTGTTTAATAAGAATTTTTAAATGCTCTGGTTCTTGTTCCCAAGTAACTGATTCTGGGACGATTGGTAAGAGATAACCTTTTTGTGTAATTCGTAATGTTAATTCAGCATCTTCTGCAATTGCATAAGGGTCATAGCCACCAAGCTCTTCTAGTGCTGAGCGACGAAGAAGCATATTTGTTCCTGTTAGTGAACCCGTTTGGAATAGTAACCAGCGTCCAGATTGCATAAGGAGCTGGAAGATTTGAAATTCTAGCGAAATCATTCGCGTCAACCAGTTTCTTTTTTCATTTACAGTACGAACGTGTCCAACTGCTCCAACCCCATCTTCAGTTGTTTCAGCGTGCTCTACAAGCATTCGCAGTGCGTGTGGTTCAGGTTGGTTATCTGCATCGTAAACACAGAAGTATTCACCATCTGAAATACTAAGCCCATAGTTTAGTACACGTGATTTACCCTTCGGTTCACCGGAGGGAACACGAATGTGGCGAATATGAGCATAAGCTTTGTCGAAATCATCGCCGATTTCAGGTGTTTCATCTTGAGAGTTATCATTTAATAAATAAATAGTTAGCTTTCCTGGATATTCAATCTTCGCCATCGCCTCTAAAGTATCTTTAATAACGACCCCTTCATTATGGGCAGGTATGAAAATATCGACGCTAGGATAATGTTCTAGTGTACGATCTTTTCGTTTGCTATTTCGGTGAATTAGGCCCGCGATTGTTAAGAAAGAGTAGTAAACGAGTAAGCCAGAGAATAGAAAGGCCGTAAAAATAAGTACATATTTAATTGAAAATGTGATACTGATCCAAAAAACGAGTACGCAAAACAGAAGAAATAAAAGAAGTATAACGAGAGTCATCATAACAATGTCTGTCCTTTGTTTCCAATTTGCTCGCTTGAAATTTTTATATCTTGGATTGCTTCAGCTGCAAGCCATTTTTCTAATTTTGGCTGTAGACGGTTCATTACTATATCTGCACCAGCCTCATTTGTGTTCTGTAATAAAATAACTAATGTACTCTCATCATATTCAGCAGCAAGGTCAAAATCATTCCTTACCGTTTCAACTAATAAGGAAGCTACACGATCCATAACACTTTCCTTCGTATATTTACTAAAGGAAGTGAAATCAAAGTAAACGATAACGCCTGTTTCATTACGACGATTCATTGCAGTCGTTAATAACGCTTGGCGTCTCTCGAATTCTTGTCTAGTTAATAATTTTGATTCTCCAATATATTGTTCCAACGTTCTCACACGCTCAGTTAAAGTTTTATTTTCATGAATCACTTTTTTCAATAGATGAGTTGTTATATATACAATGAAGAAGTTAGCTACCATCAGGAAGTGGGTAATCATATATTGCCATTGATCTGATGTACTCCATAAATGAAGCCATGCTTGATAAAATAAATAAAATACGGAAATAATGGTTCCTAGTATGAAGAAAATAAATGCTGTTTTATCAGCTAAAAATAAGAATAGTACATTTACGATTACGTATATTATTGTAAAAATGAGCGCATGCTCATAATTCGTCACATGTACAGTAGTAAAATAAAATACAATTTGTAGAATCCACATAGAGAGGATTTTATAGAACTTATCTTTCACAAAACTTTCCTCCTTAAAGCTATTTCATCCATAGATACTTGTAGTATGCGCAATTATTAAGAAATTGACTATGTCGTTAAATTCTTTTGAAGGGCAACAACAAGTAGTATCTCTATTTTCATAAGAAAAATAAAAAGACTTAAACATTATTGTATCATAATGTTCTCATATTTGGGATAAGGTGATTGATAGATACATAAAAGGCGTTTGGAGTGCATGAAAAAAGTCTTCTCTTGGAGAAAGAGAAGACTCTATATAAGTTTATAGGAACATCATACCTGCAACTGCTGCATTTAAGAAGTTAGCTAATGTACCAGCGATAACTGCTTTAATCCCTAATTGTGCAATTTGTTTACGGCGAGTAGGAGCTAGCGTTCCTGTTACACCTAATTGAATTGCAATAGNTTGCGAATCCACAGATTGCGAATGTTAAAATTAGATTTGTTTTGTCAGAGAACTCTGCCATATGTGGTCCTAAGTTTGCGTATGCAACGAATTCGTTGATTGCAAGTTTTTGACCGATAAAGCTTGCTGCTTGTACAGCTTCACCTGGAGAAACCCCGATTAAGATTGCAAATGGTGATAATAAGTAACCGAAGATTAAATCAAGGCTAAGTTTAATATGGAATAAAGACCCAACTAATCCTAATAGACCATTTAATAAAGCGATTAATGCAATGAAAGCCATTAACATTGCTGCTACGTTAATAACAAGTTGCATACCTTCAGATGCACCACGTGCAGCTGCGTCGATAACGTTTGCGTCTTCACGTTCTGTAGAAAGTTCAACGTTATTATCTACTTTTTCTGTCTCTGGCATGATTAGTTTCGCAATTAATAAGCTTGATGGAGCTGCCATAATTGCAGCTGCTAATAAGTGCTCTAACGGAATACCCATTGCTGCATAGCCGACAAGAACTGATCCGGCAACAGCTGTCATACCGCTTACCATAATAGTGAAGAATTCACTATTTGTTAAGCGTGCTAAGTAAGGTTTAATTAAGATTGGAGCTTCAGTTTGTCCTAAAAATACAGTCGTTACTGAGTTTAAGCTTTCTGCTTTAGAAGTTCCAAGAAGTTTACTTAATGCACCACCAACGACGCTAACAAATTTCTGCATAATACCGAAATGATATAAGATTGCTACTAATGAACTAATAAATACGATTGGAAGTAGTGCTTGAATAAAGAATACAAATCCCCAAGGTCCTTTTGCGTTGACTAAATCCCCAGCAACGAACTTAATTCCCTCGTAAGAAAAATTAATTAATCCTTGAACACCGTCAGCAGCGTGTTTTAAACCTGCTTTACCAGCATCCCATCGTAATACGATAAATGAAAATGACATTTGTAATGCTAGCGCAATTAAAATTGTGCGCCAATTAATAGCTTTGCGGTTGGAAGATAGTAAGAAAGCAATTGCTAATACTCCAATCACGCCGCCAATTCCCCATAAAAGATTCATGCAGTGTATGCTCCTTCCTCATAGTAAAAACAGTGTATAAACCAGTTGTCTATACATTTACGAATATAACATCTTAAGTAACTTATCATAATGGACATCGGAGGTCAAACGTCTAATGAAAAGTTTAAATAAAAAGAAAATTCTTCAAAAAAACACATATAAAATAAATAGACATGAAATAGGTTATGTTTTTTATGAAAATATATACATTATGATAACGTTATGCATTGTTTTTGCAGAATAAAGTGTATGAAATAGAAGAATGGATACATTATTTTTGTAGAGAGAAACTAGGGGAAAGGGAGTAATGTGTTGAACTCGTAACAAAAAAGCCTTCTAGTAAACTAGAAGGCTTTGAAACTATTAATTAAGGTGCTTTCGTGTATCCTAAGAAGTGGCTCTTCCAATAAGAGTTACTTAATGAAGCGATTGCTACACCTTTATCTCCAGCTTGGATAAATGATCCGCCCCCAAGGTAAATACCCATGTGAGAAGGACCAGATTTATAAGTGTTTTGGAAATAAATTAAGTCACCAGGTTGTGGACTTGAAGTTTTTGGTAGGCTACTCCAATATCCCGCAACACTTTGACGGCTAATGTTATGACCCAATTTCTTAAATACATGGTAGATGTAGCCACTGCAGTCTACGCCGTTAGCAGAAGTTCCGCCCCAAACGTATGGTACACCTTGCATTGATTTTGCATATGCAAGTACGGAAGAACTGTCGCCACTATTATTGCCTGTATTATTATTGTTGTTATTGTTTTGATTGTTATTTTGGTTATTGTTAGGCTTATTATCTACTGCGCCTCCAACTGGTGTTTTAGATAGGTAACGTGTTCCGATATAACCAGTTTGACCGTTGTAGTTAATTTTGCTCCATCCAGAGTTTTCAGAGATTACTTGAACCTTCTGTCCTTGTGGAAGTGCACCTATGATTCTATAATTTGTACCTTCGCCGCTACGTACATTTAGTGCAGAAGCATTAATGTAGTAGTCGCCAATTGCACCTTGGTTAGGTTTTTCAGGTTGTTTTGGTTGCTCAGGAGTAGTAGTACCACCTTTAACGAATTTTACAAATTCGCTACTAACAAAGCCTGTTTTTCCTTGGTAATTTACTTTAAACCAACCGTTTTCAGATCCAACTACGTTTAATGTTGTACCGTTTAAAACACCACCAATTACACTATGGTAAGCAGCAGGGCCTGTACGAACANTCCATTATTATTGTTTTGCTCTTGTTTGTTGCCTTCTGTAACGTTTTCGTTAGAACCGCCTTTTGTTACGTAGTCTTTGCTTATATAAGCAGTTTGTCCTGCATAATTGATTTTGAACCAATCTTGAACTTCGCCAACAACTTGTACTACTTGTCCTTTTGTAACAGAACCTACAGTTGTGTGAGAAGTACTAGGACCTGTACGAACACGAAGGGAAGATACATTTACTGTATAGTTTCCGCTTGCTGGTTTTACTTCTTGGTTGTTATTGTTATTATTCGTATTGTTGTTTGAAGAACCCGCATTAGAAGAAACGCCAGATACGAATTCGCCACTTACATAACCTACTTGACCATTATGGTTAATTTTCACCCAACCATTTTCTTGTCCAATTACGTTTAATGTTTGTCCTGCATATACACGTCCAGAAACAGAACTAGAAGTGTTAGGAGCTGTACGTACACGTAATACATCAGCAGTAACTTTATTGTTTCCGCCTGTGCTTACATTGTTGTTTGTTGCTCCACTTTTTGATACAAATTCGCCACTAACAAAGCCTGTTTTTCCGTTAATGTTAATTTTGAACCAACCATTTTCTTCGCCAATCACGTTTAGTGATTGACCGTTATAAACGCGTGAGATGATGTCGTGAGAAATGCTTGATCCCGCACGAACATGTAATACGCTCGCGTTTACCTTATAAGATGAGTCGTTTGATGCAGAAGCTTGGACAGTTGTAGCAGCTTTTTGTGTATTTTGTTCAGGTGCAGCTTGAACACTATCAAGTGTAGGTGCTGCTCCTCCTGCTACAGACACTGCCGCAAGACCGGCAAGATACTTTTTCATAATTTGTCGATTCCTTTCTGTCTGTAATGTAGTGAAGAAATATTTACCAACTGTTAAAAATTCTAAAGAGCATGTCGATTACTGTCAAGACTTATGTAGGAATCTGAATATGACAAAAAGATTACAAAAAAAAATCAAGGCATAAATTTACACCTTGATTTCCATTTAAATGTATATATTGAATATGAAAGGACAGAAATTATTCGTGTTTAAGAAGATGCCATATTGGATTGTAACAAGATTTGATTAAAAGATTTTTGCAGTTTTTTGGTGATAGGCCCAACTTGCCCATCTTGAATCGCGGTTCCATCAAGGTGGGTCATTGGTAAAATTTCAATCGTTGTGCCTGTAAAAAAGCATTCATCTGCTTGATAAACGTCACGAACGCTGAAAAGTTCTTCCTGTACAGGAATGTGAAGAGTATTCGCTAAAGAAAGGACATATTGACGAATAATGCCATTTAGAATAAGGTGATTGGCTGGATGTGTGTAAAGAGTTCTGTTTTTAATTAAAAAGAAGTTGGAATGGCTTCCTTCCGTTACGATACCATTCCTTATGAGAAGTGCCTCTTTACAGCCTTTACGTTCAGCTTTCGTAGCAGCGAGTACGTTTGGTAATAAATTTAATGATTTAATGTCACAGCGTAGCCATCGAGTATCAGGTTCTGATATAGCGCGTATACCATATTCAATCCATAATGCTGGTCTTTCTTTTTTTGTAATATAGGCATAAATTGTCGGAGGGGTGTCATATGAAAATACATGTGTGCGAGCTTGTACACCGCGAGATACTTGCAAATAAATTGTGCCATCTTCGTGGAAATGGTTTCGTTCAATTAATTTGTAAAGTAAAGTGATGAGTTCAGCTTTTGAGAAAGGAAGCGATAATTCTACTTCTTCCATGGATCGATATAATCTTGTTATGTGCGGATCTAATAAGTGAAAGTTCCCTTTATATAGGCGAATAACCTCGTAGACACCATCTCCGAATTGCAAACCTCTTTCTTCAAGTTCTATGTACGTTTGTTGTTTTGTTGTATCAATAACTTCATCATTCCAAAGTACAAATTTTTCGTATGCCAATTTCCGTCCCATCCTTTCGTAAGTACGTAAATAACGTGAAACTTTCATTCATGCGAGATAAAAATCACTATAGTAATTTTTATGTAAGCAATTCTCTATATATGACCGTATATGTATTTGTAAATCATAGAGAAGTAAGGACGATTTCCCCCGCATTAACGGGCTGATTAAAGTTTCACTTTACAGCATTTTGTATATACAAATTCGAAAATAAGAAATGAGAATCCTGCTTTTAAATAAAAAAAAGCAACATTCTTATGGAATGCTGCACAAGGAGGGTAGCTATCTTTCATAGGGACATTGTCTCGTTGAATGCTTTGTGTATGGAAACAAAGCATGTTGAAAGACAATTATAAGAAAGTAGAAACAAAAGATTTACACATTTCTTTAAGGGATCTTACGAAAGATGAGAGGTAAGAAATATGTAGAACCTTGTTTACATATTTTATTATAGAGATTCTTCATTAACCCTATGTGAATATTTGGTAAAGGTTATGTAATTTTAAAGTTAATGAATATAAGCAGTTGTATGGAAGAAAATAAAAAAAGAGGCTGAGATTACTCAGCGCTCTTCTTTTCTTCTTTAATAGCTGTTTTTACTTCACCAGTTTTGATCTTATTACTTTCAGAGAAGCGAAGTAAGTCACCTTCAATGATTTTATCAGACATGTGCAATTCATTTTGGGCACGATCAATTAGTGGTTGAGATTCTTCTTTCGGTAATTGTACAACTTCGCCAGTAGCACGGTCGTAGAATGTACTGTTTGTGTACATGTATTTATCTGTAATGAAGCTACCGTCACGAAGAACAACAAATCCTTTATTATCAGGTGAGAATACATCATGACCGAATCGAACGTCATTTGTAGAATCTACACCAAGTAAGTTTAGAATAGTTGGTTTAATATCAATTTCACCAGTTGGTTTCGAAATTGTTTTACCTTCTTTTTGACCTGGAACGTGAATAAACATCGGTGTTTTTTGTAAGTTCATATGGTCAAATGCAGTGATTTCTTCTTTTCCTAAGAACTGTGCCATTGCACGGTTATGGTTTTCAGAAATACCGTAGTGGTCACCGTAGAATACGATTACTGAGTTGTCGTAAATACCTTCTGCTTTTAGACGCTCAATAAAGTGTTTCATTGCTTCGTCTAAGTAACGAGCAGTTACCATGTAACGGTCAAATACTCCATCACCAGAATTATATTCGTCGATTAATTTTGTACTGTCATCGTAAGTGAATGGGTAATGATTCGTTAAAGTAAGGAAGCGAGTATAGAATGGTTGCTTCACTTCTTTCAACATATCCATAGATTGATCGAAGTATTCGATATCTTTTAATCCCCAGTTTAATTTTGTTTCCGGCGTAATCTTGTAATCAAGCTCGTTGTAGTAACGATCATAACCAAGTGCTGGATACATAATGTTACGGTTCCAGAATGTTGCGTTGTTTGCGTGGAATACCGACGTGTGATACCCTTGCTGACGTAAAATTTCTGGAGTTGCTGTATATTCATTGTTACCGTGTGTGAAGAATACAGCACCGCGGTCTAGTGGATATAAAGAAGTATCTACTAGGAATTCAGCATCAGATGTTTTACCTTGCCCAGTTTGATGGAAGAAGTTATCAAAGTAATAACTTTCTTTCGTAAATTGGTTTAAGAACGGTGTAACTTCTTGTCCGTTAACTGTTGCGCCAATTAAGAATGTTTGTAATGACTCAAGAGAGACAACAATTACGTTTTTCCCTTTTGCAGTACCGAACATATTTGGATCTGGTTTACTTTGTGTTGTTTTCACGTAGTTTTCTGTTTCTTGTAATTTACTACCGTCAGCGAATGCTTTTTGTGAACTTGATTTCGCTTGTAAGCCAAGATCGTATACTTGGTGTACATATAATCCTAAGTTTTTAACAAGCATAACGCGGTCGAATGAACGTGTTAATAGTTCTGGGCGTTCAGCTTCTGCAAGTCCTAAGTTTGCGAAGAAAATAGCAACTGTTGATACGAAGTATAGAGAACGCATCGGGCGTGCTACACGCTCTGTAGGTGCAAAGTTTTTCATTTTCTTCAATAGAACGAAGAATACGATAATGTCTGCGAATGCAAGAATAATTTTGTAGTTAAATAATTCTTTCACACTAGAACCTAAACTTCCGAAGTTAGATGTTTGTCCGAGTACTGGTAAAGTAACGAAGTCATTGTAGAATCCGTAGAACATTACGTTACCAACAAGAACGATTGTTAAGACAAAATTAATTCCAAGTGCTATATAGTTACGTTTTTTCCCTTTTGCAAATAATGCAAGACCAACAAGCAGTAATGATGCTGCTAATGGGCTAAGGAATAAAATGAATTCTTGCATGAAAGATTCAAGTTTTAAATCAAAGCTTGTGCGTGTAATAATGTAAGTTTTCAGCCATAAGGCTAAAGCTACGAATACAGTGAAACGCACATTTTGAAATTGCGATTTCAAGGTTTCTTTCATTCATTTCCACCCTTTCTCTATCAGGCTTGGTCGATTTTGGAGCGAAAAATGCTAAAATAAAAAATACATAGTTTTCTTGGCCATAATTAAAGGTTCTATATTCACCCATATACGACTATAACTATGCATACCCTTTTGGTTTCTTTTGTTGCTCATAAGCATAACGTCATTTCTGTATTATACAACAAAATTCATTTCTGAGAAACACTATAACATTTTACATTTTTTGTATAAGATTTGTCACTACCAGAGAAAACTTTAACATTCGTTTATATGTCCGTCAACTAGAAAATATAACAAAGATAGAGCAGAATGTTAAGTGGAAGTGAAAATTTCTTTGTTGAGAAATAAGAAACGAAGATGGATAAGGGTTATCTAGAAATCTATTATATGAAGGAAATCGTGTAAAAATTAACGAACGCTTGTTCTTTTTTGGTTTGTTTGTTACAATGAAAGTTCATTGATAGGTTTTGTGTAATTTCCATGAACTTTTACTGATAACATATTGTAGCTTATTTCTTTTTAAAAATAGGGAGGCTTTTACATGAAACAAAAATTTTCAGTTGAAGCGTTTTGGAAGAAAGTAAAACATGTTGCAAAGCAAGCAGGGCAGTCGGTCATTTATACAAGTTTATTACTGTTTTACGTTTTGCAAAGACCCGATGTTCCAAAACGAGTGAAAATTATTGTAATTGGAGCACTTGCTTATTTTATTGCACCGATTGATGCGATTCCAGATTTCATTGCTGGAATTGGCTATACGGATGATTTAGGGGCGTTAACGGCCGCACTAATACAGGTGTCGTTATACGTCAATGAAGATGTGAAAGATAAGGCACGAGTGAAGTTGGCAGAATGGTTTGGTTCGGATATAGACACAACATTTATCGATCAGAAATTAGGTCAATAGGTGAAATCTGTCATAAGGTGACAGGACGAACGTAAGCGAGGAAGTGCATTATGCCATCAGGAAGAACGCATACGAAAATAAACTTAATATCCCTTCCGGTTGTTTTGTTTTTGCTCTTTTCGTATGGATTAACAAATTTTGATTTTTTATTAACTTTTGCAATTGGTTTTTTAGTAGGTACTTCATTTTTAACACCAGATTTAGATACGTACAGTAATGCTTATAACAAATGGGGTTTCTTACGTATATTTTGGTATCCTTATAAGAAAGTAATGCCACATCGATCTTTCTTTACGCATACGATTATACTTGGTGATGTGATTCGTATTGCGTACATGTTAATCGTCTTTTCTCCATTTTTATTCCTATTAAATGTAATCGCACTGGATGGTAATTTAATAGAAATTGCGAAGAAACATGAGGTTGAAATTGTAACGTTCTTAATGGGAATTGTTGTGGCAAGTACGCTCCACATTATAGCGGATAAGGTGAATACGCGCCGAAAGAAAATGATGAGAAAAAAGAAGAAACGCAGAAGATAAAGTAACTAATCGGGAAAAGGACCCTTGCAATTTGCAAGGGTCCTTTTTTAAACAAACGTTTGTTTAAAATTAAGCTTTCAGTACTTTAATTCCTTTTACAATGTTCCAGATGAAGTAGTATAAGCTGATGATTCCGCAAATAGCTAAGACAATCATTGCTCCAATTCCAAGTGTTACATCTGGTTGGTCAGATCCTATGCCCATAATTCCTAAAATGGTTAAGCCGATAAATGTAGCGATACTTGGAATGATGTGTGTCCATAGAGCACGTTTTGCATGTGGCTTTGTTTCAGCGTCCCCCACAATCCAAACGATAATTGGGAATAAGATAGGGGCAAATAGTACACTAAAGTATGATAACGCAGCTAATATTTTATTTCCGTTCATATATATCACCTCATGAATAATGTCTGTTGTTATACTATTATTATGCAATAATTTAGTTAAGCTTTCTATCGATGAACATTACAAGAACATGACGATTTTGTAAGATTTTTTTGTTAAATGATAAAATTTTCAAAAAAATCTTTTTTAATGGAAATTGTTATGGTACAGTATAAATGGAAGTTATTGAAAACGTTTTCTTAAACGTTTTTTATTTTTAGGCTTAAAGGTATGATGACCTGATAGTCTATTGATAAGATTGTATTTATTTAAAAGGGGATTCTTTAGGGGGAGAGGACAATGAACACATGGACACAAGTTTATGATCAGTTCGGTAATATTTGGATTTCAGCAGCAGTAGCACTTATTCCGATTATCTTTTTTTTCTTAGCTTTAGCGGTTTTTCGCATGAAGGGGTATGTGGCAGGATTTATTACAGTTGTACTTACAGTTTTAGTAGCATTATTCGCTTATAAAATGCCGTTCACGATGGCAATGGCAGCAACCGGGTACGGTTTTTTGTACGGGTTATGGCCAATTGCTTGGATTATCATTATGTCGGTATTTTTATATAAAATTTCTGTAAAAACAGGTCAATTCGATGTGATTCGTGCATCGGTATTATCGATTACGAACGATCATCGTTTACTCGTTATTTTAATTGGATTTTCATTCGGAGCATTTTTAGAAGGAGCGGCAGGGTTTGG
>OVBB01001622.1:0-13601 GCA_900406415.1 Isatis lusitanica | reverse complement strand
ACTTTTGTGGTTAGCAAATAGTGTATCAGATCAATGGCATTTTTGTAATTAGTTTAAAAAGGTATGGTTAAAAACGTCAGCAAAATACCAACATTCTAATTTCTTTTTTTGGACTGCTACATACCTAATTTTTTTATTATCTGTGTATATTCACTTCTATCTCCCAAATGTTTAATACAAAATGATTTAATTGAAGATTAAAAAGACAGACTTTCTCGACTCGATTCGTGCTCAGTAACTTAGAAATTGAAGGGTTTTTTCCAGCAAAATCCTGTAAAGAGACTTTCCCAATTCAATTCTCGTCATTTTGATTCGTATGCAAGTGTTTCTGATTAGCCTCAGAGAACTCTTTTCAGACTTCGATGTGAAAAATTCTTCAGGCAAGCCATGTTGTGAAATCTAATGGCGGCAGTGACTTTATCCTTGGTGCAACCCTGTGGCATGGTACTCGCCTGTTTCTACGATTGCGCTTCTTCGGACAAGGTATACTCATTTGGTTGATGTTCGGTCTTTGATTTGTTCTTGTGAAATTTTCTCAGTGTTTTGCGGGTGGAAGATTGAGAAGTGTGATTGTAATCCAAGCTCAGAGAGGAAACTGGTGTAGAATGAGGTAACTTTCTTTTTGATGCTATCCATCACTTTTCTCTCATTTTTTGTTGTTTTTTGGAAATTACGTTTGTGTTAATCAATCAAACGCTGGTCTCTCTGTAGGTTTAGTAATTTCTTCTTCTCCAAAGTGTGGAAGACATCATATAGGTCGAAGCATAATTTTTCTGACAATCTTCTGGAACAAGTTGAGAAGTGTGCGAATGCTAGGCTCGAGAATCAGTCGAAGTTGATAAGTAAGGTAAAATGCAGTTTTTGTGTTGTTTGTTTGTTTATTGGTTTGATTTTGAGCTTTGGTATTATGTGAACTTTTGTATACATGTTACGGTTGTGATCCCTTACCCTATTACGCAGGTTGCAGCTTTGATGGAGTATGATAGTGCTGATGATGTATTTGATCAGAAATCTGATAAGCAAGTTAAGGAAGAGCTTGAATCGGCGTGTAAGAGGTTCCCTGCAATCGCTCTTGGCTATTCTCCTCCGGTGGAATTATACAGCAAAAGCAATTCTTCTGAGGAAACAAGGAGCATTCTCAAAACGCCAACTGAAAACAGTTTCTTTCCCACTCCCATGCCTGTAGGATGGCTTGATCCCGACAATCTTTCCGGAACATTATCTTCCTTCTGTCCAGAGCCTCTGAATGTTGATTCTTCCAATCTCAGAGAAGAAATGTCGGATGGCTCTTGTTTTGCGGTCAAAACTGCAACATCTGAAGTTGAAACAACCCCTGAAGAAGATTCTGCCGCACACCTTTTCCTTAGTTGTACTATAGGTTCTATGCCTGGTTTAAGTAAGAGGCACAGTTATCAGCTGGACAATTGTGGTTTTCATACGGTAGGGATTTCAATACATAGAAACAATTTTTTGGTGAGGAAAGGCTCATTTTTCGGAATCCTCTTTCAATGCAGATGAGGAAACTATTGCATCATTTTCCTCGAACCTATGTGGATTTGCAGAATGCACATCTTGATATTGAGGACGGACAGTACTTGATATTTGTTGGGAAAATCGTGTCTTCCAAGTGAGTATTTTTATGTTCCATATTGTGTTTTTTTCTTTCTGAAATCAATCTAAATATTCATCTCAAACATTCTCCAAAAGATCTTTATCAAGAAATCGATTCTATTACCACTGTTTGTCTGTTGTTAATTTGTCAACTATTAAGCATCAGTAACGTTCCTGTATTTGGTATACCTTGTGTGTTAGCCCGCATCTACAGGTTTTTTAAGTCAAAATTGAACTCTGGGCAATTCAATGTGCAGGGCAGTTAGAGCTAGCTCTTCATTTTCATTTCTTGAGGTTATTATCAGCTGTGAAGTCACAGGAAGAGACAGAACTCCAGAGAACATGAGTTGTAATGCTGATGACAAAGGAGGAAAAACATTCTTTCTGCATCTGAAGAGATTTTTCCGTGGTGCTCGCTTCACGTGGCAACCATTTCTCAATAGTATACAAGAAAAACATAGACCTGGGGACCTTGTATGCGTTAGCGGGAAGGTTGGTCCTTCGGTTCCCCTAAACTTGGCTTTGTATGAACTTGTTATGCCTTGATTACGTAGTATACTTGTTTGTTATACTGCTGCATAAGCCTCTAGCTCTCTTCCTGAGATGAAACTTTTGAGGCTTAGGCTTGATTTAGCGCGATAATAGACCATTAAAGAATCAGATTTACGTGGATGAAAGATTTTAGCAACGTACTGATTCAGGATTATGTTAATAATCTCGTCTAAATCTAGGTGAAGGCGTTGCGTGCGGAAAATCATTTTGAAATGAAGGAATACAATATTGATGTACTCAGAGATGAAGACGAGTCATCTCTGTCAGCTCAGGGGAGACCATATCCTATTTACCCGGCAAAAGGAGGGTTATCCCCAAAATTCCTTAGCGATGTCATCTCCAGGTTTTGTTTCTCTTCTCCATTTCGTGATCGTCAGTGGTGATGAGTCTAAATTACTTTTTCGGTACCGAAAAGTTGTTGAGACAATAGTTTGAAGTGCCATGTCAGGGGATCGTTTAGATTTTGAACATGATCATTTTATGTTTCAAGACTTGCCTGAGTATAAAAATTGTTCTTCGCACACTATAAAATACTTGAACTTCCCAGAACCAAGTATTACATATTTCGATCTTGTTTATCACACCTCACCCGCTTTTTGTCTCTTAGGGCTCTGCGGCTTCTCCCTACCAATATGGATCCGCTTCCTAAGGAAATCACTACAGTTTTTGGCCTACCATCTCTCCATGATGTTAGTCTTGTTTCTCTGTTAAAACATGCTCTTTAATTAACTTCTTCTTTTATCCACAGCCAAATCTAATGTCCTTAATTGCTTTCCATTTTCCCTTTTTTCCTCCCTGTAAATGTAGGCCTATATTGGTATTCACGAGCCCAAGAATTTAGAGGAGGCTGATTTAGCTCGCAAAAGGCTTATATTCGACGAGTTTTTTTACCTCCAGGTAGCTAGCTAATTATCTTCTCACAAAAAGCATTCTTAATCATAAGTTGTGAGTAAAAAAGACAGCATTTCGCTCGTTGGATTTTGTTTTGATACAGTTGGCACGCTTATACCAAATGCTTGAAGGTCTTGGCACAAGATTAGAGAAAGATGTATTGCTGGAAAAGTTCAAAAATCCAGTTCTCAATTCCGTTTATATAGAAGAATGGTCCACTCTCACCAAGAGTTTGGTGAAGGCTCTGCCATATTCCCTTACCCCTAGTCAGCTTAGTGCTGCCTCAGAAATAATATGGGATCTCAAGCGTCCGATTCCAATGAATCGGCTTCTGCAGGTATTTCTTTTTGCTGTTAGGGTTAGAGTTTGTGAACTTTTTAACAAATGGAAGTTTCTTAATAGATCAGTTTCCTTTTTAGGGAGATGTTGGATGTGGAAAAACAGTGGTCGCTTTCTTGGCGTGCATGGAGGTCGTAGGATCTGGTTACCAGGTTGGTAAACGAACTCTCTCTACGATCTGTATAAAATTCACCGTGTGAAGTAGTAATTCCTCAATCAAATCCTCTTAGGTACGTCATTAAACTCGTTATTGGCATGTTACCGTTTTTATCATATATAGGCAGCTTTCATGGCCCCCACAGAATTACTTGCGATTCAACACTACGAACAGTTGCGTGATCTGCTGGAGAAAATGGAGGGTGTACCATCCAAGCCAACCATTGGGTTGCTCACAGGTTCAACCCCAACAAAACAATCACGAATGATTCGCCAGGTAAGTCATGCAGCTAATACATCGCTTTACAATGCAATAAGTTTGCCTTCCTTATAGCTGAAAATTGATGACAGGATCTTCAAAGTGGAGCTATATCGATTATAATTGGAACTCACAGTCTGATAGCTGAAAAGATAGAGTACTCTGCATTACGTATTGCCATTGTTGACGAGCAACAACGGTTTGGTGTAATCCAAAGAGGAAAATTTAACAGCAAGGTCAGGCTCCTAGAATATTTTGATTTTTTCCAGATAATTGCGTTAATGATTCTAGTTGAAATAGCTTATGATCGTCTCAAGCATATAATTGGTACAAGTTTATTTCGCGTGACTGCTGCAGTTATATGGGACATCTGTAATATCGAAAACTGGCTCATCTGACTCTGATGATACTTCCAAAGCTGATCTCAGTATGGCTCCTCATGTTCTCGCAATGTCAGCCACCCCAATCCCGAGATCACTTGCCTTAGCTTTATACGGAGATATTTCTTTGACACAAGTATGTATACTGTTTCCATTTTAATTCATCAGGTATAAACTCGCCTGTTTTATGTATCCAAATGTCTATAAGTATTGTTAATGGCTGCAACTCTTTGTTTCTTCAGATTACTGACATGCCAGTTGGGAGAATACCAGTTGAGACGCACATTTTCGAGGGAAATGAAACTGGCTTCGAGGAAGTCTACTCGGTAATGCTTATGACAATAACTACATCTCATTTCTTGGCTCCCAGCAAAAAATTCAAGACTTTGCTTTTGGCTTTTAAAGTTTCAACAGTAGATACCACGGTATGTTAAGATATCATCTTTCAATTGTCAGATGATGCTGAAAGACCTGAAGTCTGGAGGGAGAGTATACCTAGTTTACCCTGTTATAGAACAATCAGAGCAACTACCACAGCTCCGTGCTGCCTCTGCTGATCTCGAAGTAATATCCAAAAAGTTCCCTGAGTACAGCTGCGGACTATTACACGGAAGGATGAAAAGTGACGACAAAGAAGAGGCTCTAAGAAAATTCAGAAGCGGAGAGACACAGATACTTCTCTCCACCCAGGTGATAGAGATAGGCGTTGATGTTCCAGACGCTTCAATGATGGTTGTCATGAACGCTGAAAGATTTGGAATCGCTCAGTTACACCAACTTCGAGGACGTGTTGGCCGTGGCACCAGAAAATCAAAATGCTTACTAATCGGGTCAAGTGCCAATAGCCTAAACCGGTTGAATATGTTGGGGAAATCATCAGATGGGTTCTACTTGGCAAACATAGACCTCCTTCTACGTGGACCTGGTGACTTGCTTGGGAAGAAACAGTCTGGGCACTTACCAGAGTTCCCGGTCGCTAGGCTAGAAATGGACGGCAATATGTTGCAGGAAGCCCACATAGCTGCTCTGGTAAACATTCATTCTCCCGTCACTGTCATTTTAATAAACTTTTATGTTATTTGGAATCATACTTTGCCTTTTATGCTCTGTTTCCACAGAAAGTTCTAGGAGATTCTCACGACCTGGAGAAGTTTCCAGCGCTGAAAGCTGAGCTTAGCATGAGACAGCCACTTTGTCTTCTAGGGGACTAGATGGTTGCACCAGGCCAATGTACATACCATATTCCTAGTACATACTCGGTATGTCGCATTCCCTTTTGGTATTTCGGTACTATGACATGACACAACACGTTGTTTGTACTTTGTAGATCGTAGTATAGTCTTTTGGGGTCAAGATTATTCTTATATGGCCATATTAGAGATCGAGCATGCTTGGTGTCATCTAAGCTTTAATTTCCGCGTTCTAAAGAAGGATGTTTGGAGTTGATGCCTTGTAGAGTTCTGTGGTCTCATTTGAGTAGGACTTGGAAACTAATGGGATCTATAAAAGTATAAATTAGTGGCTGCTTTATAGTACTACTAACTCGTTTCGTGATAGAGTTTTGTGGAGTGCGAATTAATGTAGAAAGTGGTAATAGGAATGGTGAGGGGGACCCCACAGGAGATTTTTGGGGTAGCAACCACCAATGAGGAGACTCACGGGGAGGGACAAAGAGACAAGTGGGGACCCACAAAATGTTTCCTACCCAATCATCAAAGAGCGGGACCCACTAACCTCCTTGTCTCCTCCTTGTCTTTTGCCCCAACAAAAAAGCTTTCTCTTCCATATTGAAACTTGAAGTGTTGGTAAGTTGTTTCACTTCTCATGGACACTTGGTGTGCGCGAATCGGTGTCCTTCATCATTCTGCGTCTTCTTGTCACTAGCAAATCTGTCCATCGTATAATCACTTAGCTTCTCTACAACAAAAGATCTAGGTTGAATCGATCATATTAAAGAATATCAAACATGTTTTGTGAAACGAAACATAATCAAGAGATCATCGTTTGAGATAGAACCCTATATATATTCACCTATTTTTGGGTGTATGAGCTATAACTAGTGCAAGTTGGCAATATTTTGATGATGATTTGAGGGATTTTATATATTCTGATGTAGTTTATTGTTTATACATATGATGAATTAGCATGGGAGGTGGGGTTAATAAAGACAATCATGATAAGACAATTCCTCATGTTTATTTTGAACACTACAACACGTACCAAAAGCTAGCACGCATAACTATGCCGGCTTTTGAACCCTTGTTTTATTCACAACAATGAAATAATTTGCTTGTTTCTCTAAATCTATTTGCATTAATGTTACTGATGATTGTCTTTTGTGTGCGAACTGAAATTGAAACCTTATGAGTAGCAAAAAGTAAAATGAAATGTACTAGATAGAATGGGTTTGGATCCAAAGAGTAGAAGAGAATGATTATGAGACAAGACAAAAACTTTTTTTGACTTTAGAAGATAGTGATGTCGGAAGATAAATCTGTGTACGTCCCGAGACGAATGATTTGCTCATCGGAAGCTACAAAAGCTGTTTGTGCAAATTTGGGATCCTCTCTTCATTTTCTATAATATCTTCTCTCCCACCCTCAAATTATATGCTCCTTCCATGGCAGTAATAATTGAAGCTTTAAAATCCACACATATTCATACTTGCAACCATTGAATCTTGAAAGAGATCACTTACTACGCTATTGAAGAAAAAATAAAAAAAAATCACATGATATGGTCGAGTTCTAACTATTGTGTTTAAAGCCGTTAGCCAATTTCCATTATTGTTTTATTATGCATTGTGCTAATATATACAGATATTTTTCAATAAAAAGAAGTAGACAATGATTGTAGTTGTGTGCGATCAACCGCACAAAGAATATGGTGGTGGTGACTAGTGACTACACAAATGTGGTGTGATGTTAACAAACTGCCTTTAATGTTTTTATTTATTTCTGAAACGTAATGAACGCAGATCATCATGCAGCAACAAAGATAATCAATTCACGTTAAAAAGAAAAAACAAAGATATCAGCCTTTATATATTTACCTAAAATTAATGATAATATCAATCGATACCAATTTATTTTGTTGTTATTTATGGCAATTCTTTTTTCTAATAATCTGTTGTTGTATAAAAAAAAATATTTTATTCGAGAAGCTCTGTTTTAGAATCTAACTGTTTTTAGTTGTTCACATTTCGTCTTCAATTTTCTATGAAAATATTTGAAACCAGTTTTGTCAACATATATAACTTGTAATTTATTACCGGGCTAGGGCAACATTGTTTACAAAATAGGAAAAAAAAACTAGATTAATGACGCACGTATAGGGCCAGGCAATGGATTCTTGAAATTGGAAAGAGCATTAGATTTAAGAGTGATCAAATTGAGTATAATTATGATATACTACTATTAACTCGTTCAATAGAAGTTTTTTTGTTAAAGTGTTCAGTGGAGTATGTGGGTTCCGACGTCGTTGTATAAGTTTTTTTTGGTTGCAGTTCATATTTTCAATATAATTAACTGATCAACAGAAACATTTCTTGTTCTATGCGTGGCGCGAGCTAACAAGACATGTATATTGTATTCATGGTGTTTCTCAAAGAATAAAAGAAAAATGATTACTATTTCAATTATTACTTCGTCTTCTTCTTTTTTTTTGCGAACTCGTATCAGTTTCCTTTTAGGGTGTGAAATATGAATAAGCAAATACCATATGATTTTCAAAATCACGAAGTCAGTAATGAATATGATTAAATTCAGTTGCTTATTGTATGCAAGAAAACAAATGTATGACTCATGCAGGTGACCTAGAATGCACCACAAAAAGTCTAGACCGGTCCAGTATGTTATCCTATATATATACACTCCTTTTTACTTATCTTAATAACTACAATAAATTAACACCTAGCTTCTAGCTAGTACTTTTATATTTATTAGTTAACATATAAAACTTATATACTCTCATCATTATAAAAGTACTACTTTACATACACGCATATATAAAACTATCAGATTTGTAATAATTCATTGCAAAATCATAATTATAGTAAAAAAAAAAAAATTGAATTCTTCAAAGAAGCATGCGTACACAAAAAATGTATTTTAACCAAGCTTTATTTTAGTATAATTTAAATAGTTTTTGAGTAAACAAACAAAAAGTTCAAAACTTTTTCTAAAAATAAACTTTACAATCGAGTAGTGAAACGTTACATGTTCATGGTTAGCAGATGGACATTGACCCACGGTTATATAAACTAGTATATCATTGAATCTGGAAACATCTTCTTTTCTAATCTTTTATTAAATGCCTCGTCGATAGACGGTACAAAAGAATCAACAAACCCAAATTAATGTAGTAGTTATGATTATTGAATATGCGTTTTGATCTATCTCAATAATTTTCATCAGTTATCCTTCTCACTCCCCCAATAAAAACAAACGTCATCATCTAAATATATACTAAGTATGAAATGAAAAAAAAATTGAAAAAAGTAAAGCAAATAAATAATTAAGTTATGCTATATAATGGAATGTAGATGCGTTTAGAGTAAAAGAAGAGTTCGGGGTGTCAATCATTTTCACAAGCTAAATATTTGGACCGACTCAGGTTCCTATGGAAAAGAGGAAATAAAAAGAAAATCGATCAAAGGTTTTATTTTAAAAATTAAAATAATAACAATAAAAAGAAGTTGAGAATAGTAAATGCTAATTAATTAATCACATAAACAAACAGAAAACCTGCTGGTTAGTCTCCCACACGGAGTCAGCATTTACTTCGCTATTGATTTACTGCTCGCCACGTGTCACTTATCGGACGACTCTTCTTATACTCCTTTGACCGGCGGTCTTCAGTCAAAAGCCCCGCGCTCTTGTATTTATTAATCAATGACTTTTATTTTAAAAACTTATAGTATTTTCTAATTAATTCAAAACGGCTTAAAAGTTCCGTAGTTTAATAATGTAAATTTATTTTATGGACACATATACATTAGGCATCTTAATATATTTTTCTCCTTACATTACTCTGGATATACTTTATGATAAAACTACTATTTACGTACACATGACAATAATATACGTGCGCATATACATATAGAGTATTATCTACTCCCATATGGATTACGCATGCGTGCGTGTGTGTGTATATACACATACTCATACTAAGAAGAGTATGTATGTGTAAATATAAATATAAAGGCATCGCCACGCTACAAGTTTGTCTCTTTATTATTAGTCTCCCTCTCTAACTTTACTTTCTCTTCTCCTTCTTCCGAAAGAACCCTAAATTAATTAATTAATGGCGATCTTACCAGAAAACTCTTCAAACTTGGATCTTACTATCTCCGTTCCAGGCTTCTCTTCCTCTCCCCCCTCCGGTGAGCCATATACACACTAACACACTCTATATGCATATATATAAAATGATCATAATTAAGTAACTATATATGCAAATATATTTATACATACTTGTGTTCGGATTCTATGTTTGGTGCTGATCTGATTTCATCATTTTATTTTACAAGGAATGATCATAATAAAAGTAAGATCATCTTGTGTATAAAGTAAGATCATATTCATAGCCATGTTTCTATAAAATGAATTTCACTTAAAAAGTTATATATTTATGTTTTCATCGTGTTGTTTAATTCTTTGATCACGATATTCCGTTTGTTTGTATCATTTCAAAATATATTAATGTTATACACACAATAAGTTTCAGACGAAGGAAGTGGGGGAGGAAGAGAACAGCTAAAGCTAGACATGAATCGATTGCCGTCGTCTGAAGACGAAGAAGAACTCAGCCACGGCGGCTCTGCTCCTCCGCGCAAGAAACTCCGTCTTACCAGAGAACAGTCTCGTCTTCTTGAAGATAGCTTCAGACAGAATCATACCCTTAATCCCGTAATTATTATTCCCTACAAATAATAGCAACAGTTTTTTTTTTAAGTTTTCTTGAATAAATTATATAAAAATATGTATCTCTATTTTCTTCGTAAAATGTAGAAACAAAAGGAAGCACTTGCAAAGCATTTGATGCTACGGCCAAGACAAATTGAAGTTTGGTTCCAAAACCGTAGAGCAAGGTACGGTTTCTTTTTCTTTTGTTTTTTTCACCCTTTTTTACATCATTAGTAGTGAATAAATATCTGACTATAACAAGCTTAAACAATAAGCGGGTGGTTGATGATTAATTTTGAGAGTTCACACAAGCGTTAAACGTTGACGGAATATAAAATAAAGCAACAAAAAAATATGAAATCTGAATCGGATTCGACCCACCCCGTTAACATAGAAGTCGTACCCTTAAATAATATAAAGTTTATGTTGTCCTTTTCATACATTATATCTCATTCCTCTTTCAAATATTTATTTTATAATGCTTTCCTTCTAGGTCCTTCTTAAATTCTCGAAGAGTTGTATATATGAATCACCACTTGCTACATATATAAAATGAAAATTTCAATTGACCTAAACTTATCAAGTCAAAAAATTTACAGGAAGAAACTAACAGCCACTCAATTAAACACACATATAATAAAAACAATATATATTATTTGTGTTTGAAGTAGTTATATTATGTCACATCACGTATATATGTGTTGTTGCATGGTTATTTTCATAAGTGACAACAGCATTTTGAAGCCGCCAATTAGGATATCCATTAACACGTTTTTTTAATGTGTGATGTAACTTGGAGTAAGTCGTGTATGAAAAACACTTTGGCTCGTGTACGTCAATATATACGTGTGTATACATAAGTACATATACCTATAGATTCACGTGTCAAGATCTCAAGTCTCAAAGTATCATACACTATACTCATCACTCGTCTTATTACATTTATTGTGTCATGTAACGTAGTATAATGTCATTCAATTTCTGCATCAATCTAATTTGTTAATGTGTATAACATATAGTATTAGTCAGTTTACTAATCGTCAGTCAACAGTGAACAGTCATTGTTAAAAAGGAAATTTGTTACTCATTTATATAGTATAAAAATGATTAAATGTAGATCTCTCAATAATTGTGAACAGATGGGAAAGGTATGGTGCAATAAATAAGAAGAGTTTCAACATTGGTCGTATTACTATTATGACGGTTTCCCAAAATATAACTATAATCATAACGTCGCCCTTTTTTATAACAGAAGTATAGTTATTTTATAGCCTTTTTTTCTTTCAATTTATATAATTATTTGTTAATAAATCCAAGCAAATCAATCAATGTGTTTTCTTCCTTCTGCCTCGTGTACTTACTTTCTCATCAATGCCCTTTTGACTCATATTTCAATTCGCCGTTCATGCGTTTTTTTATTTTCCATGACTTTATATACTTTTAGTTAATTTATTTGCATAGTCGACAAGCATCTTTGATCCTTGTTTTTATGTTATACTTATAAATTAACAACTTGTATACAACTTCGATGAGTTTAACCTATTTAGATAAATGAATAATTAACTCGTACCGTACCAATCTTGGATTTGTTTGGTTTAGGAGCAAATTGAAGCAAACTGAGATGGAATGCGAGTATCTTAAAAGGTGGTTTGGTTCACTAACCGAGCAAAACCACAGGCTTCATAGAGAAGTAGAAGAGCTTAGAGCCATGAAAGTGGGCCCATCCACGGTGACTTCCGCCTCAAGCCTCACAATGTGTCCTCGCTGCGAACGAGTCACCACTGCAGCGAGCCCCTCCATGGTGGTGGTGGCGGCTCCGGCCAAGAAAACGCTTCCGGTGCAAGAGGGCGAACATTGATTTACATATATTAATCATTATTGCATATGGTTTAGAAGTTAACGAGGGTTAACCCATGCATTAGCTAAGGCACAAAAATTATCACATGATTTCCTGTAAATAGTCTTAGGAATTCTATTTTATGTGCGCACAACAAAGCCTTGTAAGTATTTTTATTTTAATCAGAAATCCAACATCCTTATATTTGTTTGGAAATATAATAATATGATTTTAAAAATCAACATTTTCAAACCCCTACCAGAATATTTTTAACCAAAAAAAAGGAAGAATAAAAATGTTCTAATTAATGATATAAAATCCAACTAAAACAATCATCACTAAATATCTTATATGGAACTGTAGGGCTTTTATTTTACCTAAAAATATTAAATAGAGAATCTTGAAATTAAAATTCGATCAAAAAATAATCTTGAAATTAAATAACCTTTTTGTCAAAAGAAATATTTTTTTTTATACATATGGTTTCAAGAATAAATTTAACTTCCTATGTATGCTATGTTGAGCTAAGTTGAAATGCACCAGTTTGAATAATCTCTACATAGTTGCATTAATGCTCGGATTTTGATTACCAAAAAAAAATGCGAAACAATATGGAAGTTAATATCCCATTGGGTCGTAGATATTTGAAGTCCAGCTATGATATGGCCCTTGAAGTTAGAAGGCCTGCCAACTTTTTTTTTTTTTTTTTGATTCTATGGTCAAACGGTGAAATTGGTCATTAGTTGCGCAAAAACAGCAGGCCGTTTATACTTTGAAGTTTTACCAATCTTTGCTAGACGAGTAACTCATATAGCTTGTTGCCTAAATAGCTTCTGAATGTTTATTCGTAGACTAAAGGAGTTGGGTAAGCTCTAAGTCTTGGAAGACAAGTTAAAGGGAAAAGTTTGGAAGTCTATTCTCGAGGAAAATGAACAGAAATTTAGTTCTAGAAATCTAAATGAAATTGAAATCCTCACACACAAGACACAATATTTGAATTTGATATATCATTTTAATCAATGTCTGGCAAAATTTAGTTTTTCTCATACGTAACAATATTGAAGTGGAACCAAACATATTCACAGAGAGACTATGTTACGTTCTTTCTTCTTTTAAGATTATCTCGTACCAAAAAAATTCAAACATTTTTTGTAGTTCCAAACAACCTAAAACCGTAGAACTTAGACGAAAGACGAATCACCAAAACCCCATTTCTCTCTGAGCAACTTAAGCTTCTCTCAGCAACAACACTCAGACTAGAACAAACCCATGTTTTGTCTAAAACGAATTATGTCTGGGTCGATCCCACAGGACCCAAGAGGTCAGCTCTTTCACTTCAGAGACAAAGGCTCCACTTACTCTTACAATCCTCAATGAAAGAATTTTGGAGCTTTTCTTGACAAAACCAGTCAACCATTAAGTAAAGATAACGGTCTGCATGTTGGTGATCAATAGCTTTGAGACAATGGCAAAAGAGTGTCATATGTTCTTTGAGTCATTGAGTGCGGGTCATAACTAAGAATTTGATTCCCACGAGAACAATATTCTACAGTGTTGCAACGAAATCTCTAAGATTGGGAGACAGTTTTAGCTTATGGAGGAGATGACACTTAAAGTGGTTACTAGAATCGGACCCGCGCGGTGACGCGCGGGACTATATTTATTTAATA
>OVBB01001617.1:0-13614 GCA_900406415.1 Isatis lusitanica | reverse complement strand
ACTTTGCATGAGGCCTCTTCGGCCTCTCTCTCTTTCATATACACTAATAATTATTATGAAATATGAATGTGGACATTTATACATCTTTTATTTTCGGAAAACTGGAACTCGTCGGTGTAGCCGTTGTGACAAGCCGGGTCACAATCGCCAGACTTGCAAAGCGGCTATCTAAATGAACGATATGTCGTATGTATATAAAGGTTAATAAGCCCTTCATTATTCTTGTCTATCGATACATTTATGCTAATAATATCCTATAATATATTTCTAACTTGGTATATATTGTTATAAGTTCCCTTCCCAAATCAATAATACCCCGAGAATCCTTTTTTGGAATATATCGGATGACAACTTTAGCATTGAAGGAAGGGCTATTGCGGTTGTTTATTCGATGTTCATGGTACCTTGTAATATGTTAACCATAATATCAACCGGGAGGATTTGTTTGTATCGAAGTCAACTTTATCGTACTGTTTTATGCGTCAATTGCTGAAAAAATGTAATTGTTAGCATATAACTTTCGATTGTGAAATATTAATGACATAATGGTTTTATAATTATCCATCGCATAATTTTTTGACTTTGTCATGATAGATGAACAGTAATAGATTACAAAGTATGACAAATGGCAACTATATATTTCAACTTGATAGGAGATTTTGCCACGTCGTTAACCTTTTACAACTCTCGAAATGTAACGCATACTATCAGGAAGCAAAATTAATATTTGTCTCGCATGCATGTTAATGGTTAAATTTTAGTATTAAGCTTCTACTATTTTTCTCTCCTATAAAAAATTTGTCAATGTATTTCGAAACAAATGCTTATTTATAAATATTACCAGATTTTATAATTTCTGTCTTGTTTCCCATTTTATACTGCTGGAAATAATACACATATTTTTATTCACCATTTGATAATAATAATATAATTTATTCGAGTCCTTCACTTAATATTAAGGTGGACAAATATATAATATACGTTTCATTTTAATAGAAATCCCTATTTACATAGTTTATGGATGATATAGTTACATTATCTTAGTAATATTCCTTCACATTTGTACTAAGTTGTATACAGACGACAATTAAGTAACTATTATAAATTAGTTATACTAACTTCTATTTAATTAACTATTCTTGTAAATCTTGTGTCTATGTAATTTTGTTATATTTTTATTCAGCAATGTTTGATTAAATCGAGACATATTTTAAATAATATATAAAGCATTACTTATAACGGTATGATATGACTATTGTCAGAAGCAATGTATACTGTTGGTGATAATACTTGAAAGCTTGTATCAATGTCAAAATAATACTTGAAAGCCTGTATCAAATGTCTTTTCGTTTGACTTCATATATCCATTAATGTAACTTATTCTATATATACAAGTAGTCTCTACATAGACAAAATCACTTACCATCTCCGTATTCAACGAAAGTTAAATACTACGTTGTAATGTACGTTACTCTCTCCAACCACTATTAATGTATACTTCTTTTTGATAACAGTTTATATTGTTGGTAACGACGTTTTTAACAACTAAAATCTATATGCTTATCTTAAGTTTGTTGAATACAATTTTCACTAACATTGCAGAATGATGAGTCTTCCATCGCCTATCCTCACTGATATCATTAGACGCGTAGCCCATTCTGATTTCCGAAACTTGGGACCATTTATTGTGGCTGGTAAAGTGGGAAACATTGCTGCATTTGAAGATGAAGTTTTATGCGAAGCAAACCTAGAGGAGTTTATGAAAATCCCACAACATGTTATCGAAGGATCAGTTTATAGATCATTTCTATGTCGTTGCGTTAGTGCTGGTAACATTATTGCAAATTATTTGGAGGGTCTTCATATTCTTGCTCAAACGGGTCCGTCAAGGATAGGAATAGAAATGTTAGCTATGGCTTCTCCAACAAATAATTACGTTTCTCTGGCACATGGACTTTTTTTTTATTCTGCATAGGTGAATTTCCACAAGCACTGTCAGTTATGAGAAGTTTTTACCGAAAAGTTGGTCACCTCTACGAGGCTATTCGTGTTGCTGAAACGGTTGTTCACCATATTCAGTTAATGGGAACACCACATTCAAGACCATTTTCGGGAATGGTTGGGTTTCGGTTTTTTCCTGGTTGCGAGTTGAATTGTGGTACTCAGTATGGTGTATGTTTTGAATATTTTTTGTTCATTTACTCTGCTCGGATCTCTCAGTTATGTTAATTGTAATGAATGTTATCAAATGTGTGTGGACAATATTACCATTTATGATAATTTGATGTCTATGTACCAATATAATATAACTGAAAATGTACTTATGTTTTTTAAGTAACATTTGCTAAGTGTATTTGTGTGATTGTGAGATACTTTTTAAATAATATGTTGCGTTGAATATTTTAGTGTAAATTCTCTATCGTTCATTTCTACTTCTCCCACATTGATTATTTTCATTTTAATTCATTTGTCAGATTTGAATGTATAATAGTGTATTCTATACGTAAATGCCTTTACCAAGTGTCTTTTTATTTCACTTCATCTTCTCCCATTAATGGAATTAATCATCTTTGTCTCTCATTCTATATATGAAATTTTCCTTCAGTTTCGACATATGCAAGTTATTATCTTCACTCGATATATCCAAGTAATTCTGCGATCTAATTTTCTCCCTTTTTGTTGTAAGGTAAGTTTCTCCATCAACGCACAATTTGGTTTTCTTCTTTAATTAATTGATTTATTAAAATATATTATACCATTAATATGGTTGTATGTATGGTAACTTGTTTATTGTCATGTTACAATAGTGTTCATTTACTAGTTTGTTTTGATGAATCCTTTAATCTTACAGAATGCTGACACTTCCGAGTCCTCTCCTAACTGATATAATTTGCCGAGTTGGTTATTCTGGATTCCGAAACTTGGGACCTTTTATTGTTGCTGGAAAAGATGGACTTATTGCCGCTTATGAAAATGAAGTACTATGGGAAGCAAATCTAGAAGAGTTTAGGAGATCCCCAGAATATGTTATTGAAGGCTCCGTTTACAGAGCATTCCTATGTCGTTGCATTAGTGCTGGTAACATTATCGCCAACTATTTAGAGGGGCTTCGTATGCTTGCTCAAACTGGTCCATCAAGAGTAGGATTAGAAATGCTAGCTTTGGCTGCTCCACTTAATATTTACGCATCTCTATCACTTGGACTTTTTCTTATTTGCTCTGGTGAATATCATCAAGGACTGTCTGTTATGAGAAGTTTTTACAGAAAAGTAGGTCACTTGATGGAGGCTGTTCGTGTTGCCGAATTGGTTGTTCACCAAATTCAGTTAATCGGAACAAGTAATTCGAGGCGATTCCCGGGATTGGTGGGGTTTCGGTTTTTCCTTGGTTGTGAGTTGAATTGTCAAACTCAGTTTGGCGTTTGTTTTGAGTGTTTTTTGTTCATTTACTCTGCACGAATCCACCAGTTATGTTAATTGTAAAAGATGTTTGATACAGTATCGTTTGAATATTTCGGTATTAATAGTTTGTTTCTTGAAAGTAGTTATAAGCACTGGAAATATCCTTTTTGTTCACCACAACTATATTTCATAAGTTATCACTATTAATATGTTACTTCATCAAGCCCACTTCATATAATAATATTTTAATATCTTTATTTCGCTTTAATGTTGCCATATGCTAATTTATTTTGCTTATAATGTTGTCATATGATAATTTATTTTGGTTAACATTCAACCTCTTTTGTTCCTCGACTTTGTCATGTAATTAATTATCTGTTAAGTTTCAGAAATATTTGTAAATTACGTAAATGTAACTCAAAAGTATTATATTCTATTTATGTTTTTTTGATTTTATCACTTTGTTCATAAAATATATTAAATTAATGCTTCAATAGTGCATGCAGAGATTTTAGTTTAAATGTAATTATATATTCTACATCATCTATCAGGTCTGTATGTTCATAATTACTTTTTTACTATTTTTATGATATATGTCATATCTGAATTAAGTTCTAACTCCATGCTTATTCTTTCATGCAACACTTGGCTTTGATGCGACTTATCATAACTTTTGAAAATAAAATATTCACTTTACATTTCCCATCCAAAACCTTTTGTCCATAAAGACACCGCTCAAATCTCAGTCTTCCATATCTTTCTTCTGCAACTATATGTAAGGTTTATCCTTGTTCAGAGAAAATTAACCGTTTTGTTATCATGTATACTATATACCTCTAAAAATATTAACTGTTGTTTATTTTTGTTAACTTTAAGGCATAACGTTTCATCCTTGAAAAGTACCGGGTTGCCGATATTAATAATCGATCTACATTATCTTCTAAGTAAGTATTGTATGCACTAATCAATTTAAATAATTGCAGTTACCATTTTTAATTCACTTTTGACCATTGTCAACTACCAGTATTTTGGATAGAAATTTTTGGCCTTTAATTCACATCATTTTATATTGTTATTCCTTTAGGATGCAGTCAATTCCTACACCTATCCTGACGGATATAATCCGTAGAGTTGGCCATTTCGGATTCCGTTATTTTGCACCTTTCATAGTTGCCGGTAAAGAAGGAAACACTGCTGTTTTTGATGAAGAATTTTACGTGAAGCAAATTTGGAAGACATGATGAGTTCCCCAGAACTTGTTAATGAAGATTCTATATACATAACGTTTCTGTTACGGTGTGTTAGTTCCAGTAATAAAACAGCCATCTACCTACAAGGTCTTCGACTTTTGGCGCAAACAGGTCCATCTCAAATCGGAATTGAGATGTTAGCTAACGCAGCTCACGAGAACATATATGCAAGAGTAGCCCTTGGTCTTTTTCTAGTTTGCTGTACTAGGTATAATTATGGTCTCCCAATTTTAAAAGATTTTTATAGGAGAGCTGGGTCACTTATGGAGGCAGTTAGGGTGGTTGAGGTTTTTGTCCACCAGATACAGTTAATGGGAACACCAGGTTCAAGACCATATGAAGGAATGGTAGGGCTTCCAGAAATTCCAGCATGCATGTTGGATTGTATTACTTCTTTTGGCATGTGTTTTGAATGTTTTGCGTTCACATATGCTAATCGTATAGCCGAATTATGCTAAGTATCATATTAGCTATCCGTTTTATGTTTTCCTTTACTCGGATTATGTAATTTTAATTAACGGACCTTTGTAATATTGTCGGTAATATAAATATAGTTTCCGCCATATGACGTTTCAGTAACTTTTAAAATATTACCACTGCATTGCAATATAAAAATCGATTAGCTTTATTTTAAAATACCTGATTAAAATACATGCAAGTACTGTCATATAAACTCATCAAAGTAAATAACTAATCATAATAATCAAAAGCAACTTTATTTACGATTCGACATATCAAAGTTATTATCTAACATCATTGGCAGCTACGCTTCAATGTCTTTAGTAGTAATTTTATAAAATACCTTGTGTTAGTAAATATATGTAAATATTGTATATACATATCTGACAGTATTATCTACTCACACTCCTCGATTGTTGCGTTTGGAGATTTTCCCAACACTATAGCTTAAATTGTTCAACACATTTAATTCTATATATTCATCATAAGATATATACTATTTAATGACATATGTCAAATCTGATTTTCATATTTTCTTTAACTTAATTACATATATATATCACTTATATTGTGACTTGAATATTGTAAATGTTTATTATTCAATATTTATAATGTACTCGTTTGGCTCAGTTATCTTCTTCTAAAATCCAACACTCGCTCTATTGTTCTTCAATATCTCTTTACTGCAACTCACTGTGAGGGTTATATCCTATAGTATAATTTCTTCTCATCATAAAAAATTTTATATTTTATATTTAACTTATTATTAACACCTAATTGTTCAAGGCAACGCAGAGTTATATCCAGAAAGTAACCCCTACCCATACCCAACTTCATAATCAGTCTTCAAAACATTTATGTAACTTTCTTCCCCTTTGTGAATATTTCATCTTTCCTGTATTTATAAACCTACGAATAATATTGTTTCTCTAACGTCTTTGGTAGTAATTATTCTTTTCAGAATGCAGTCTCTTCCAACTCCTATTATCACGGATATCATCCGAAGAGTTGGCCAATATGGATTGAGATATTTAGGACCATTAATTGTTGCTGGCAAAGAAGTCAACGGTGCTGTTTTTGATAATCATGTCTTACGTGAAGCAAACTTGGAGGAGTTTATGCAATCCCCACAACTTTTAAACGAGCGATCTATCTATAGGCCATTTCTGTATCAGTGTCTTATTGCTGGTAACATCACTGCGAATTACTTAGAAGGTATTCGTCTTCTGGCTCAAACAGGTCCCTCCCAGTCCGGAATCAAAATGTTAGCTATTGCTGCTCCTGATAATAATTATGCAATGCTCGCACTTGGAATCTTTTTAATTTGTTGTAATCGTTATGATCAGGGAAAACCTGTCTTGACAAGTTTTTTTTGGAAAGTTCGATCACTAATTGAGGCGATTAGGGTAGCAGAAGTTATTGTTCACCAGATACAACTTATGGGAACCCCTGGATCAAAACCATTTGAAGGACTGGTCCGTTTTCTAGCAATCCCTGACTGCATGTCGGATTGTAAACTGCTTTCGGACTGTGTTTTGAATATTTAACTTTTACTTATTGTACCCGTATATCTGAAATGTGCTGAGTTACATGAATTTACTTACATAGATATTTTTATATTAATATTTATTTATATCTTTAGAAGAATATACACAGATGTAATATTTTCCTTCATTGAAATATTGTTATTGTTATAATAAGTTAATGGTTACATTGTCATGTAATCATGTCGAAAACGCCTATGAACTTTAGTAAAACATATAATGACTCACTAATGTTATTGACTACCTATGCGTGTTATTATCCAATCAACATGGTTTGAAAAATGTTAAATTGTATATTTCCCAAACACGAAATATGTTTGCAACTCGCCCTATTGTATAAGAAAACTACAACCACTATGGACTTGGGTAACACAATTACGGCCCAGTACTGTTATTAAATATGTGTGCTTGTTATTATATATAATAGGGTAGTCTCGTTAATTTTAGCTATAGTTTACGGTGATAGGCTTACTCTTAATAAGGACTAAATGGTCATGAAATAAACTTTCCTAATTCTAATTATGACCAAAGCTATTTTTCCAAATTGACTCGGTCAGCAGGACTATTCCTCAAACTCGCCCAATTTTTTTTTAGGAGGACACGTGGCGGCTTCTCCAGCGATAACGTGTCATAAGGATGGAGAAAGCTGATGAACTTTTATATATTAGATTAGACATGCTCATTGAAAGACAATTCCAATGATTGTGCCATAAATCAAAAATGCAAAACGTGAACCCAAAAATTAAACCATATGGAAAAATGTAGTAAGAGAGAAGGAGAACAAAATCACAAACAAAATAATTTTTAATCTAAAAAATCTGAGATGATAAACACAGAGACAAACACATAAAATAGAGACTTGTAGTAAAACAAAACCAAAAAAAAAAATCAGAATAAAATAATGGTGGAGATGAATCAGTCAGCTACATATATTGGACAACGAAGAACAAACAAATTACATAAGAGAAAAAATCTCAAAAAGCCAAACAGTTATTTGGCCATAAATGGAGAATACAAAAAGCTATGTTTGTAATGCATCTTGAATGCGAAATGCAATTGATTCCGTCATTATTAAAAGAGAAAAACAAATAAATATTGATCATCTTATGCGTGAAGTAATTCACCTAAAACTAACTACAAGTGCACAGTGTAAAGTTGTAGTAAAATAGGTTATCGATCCCACAGAGATTAAGTCGAGTCTCAATTCTAATAGATTAGAGTAGCAACTCAGTAACTAGTGTGTAACTCGTAAATTGAAGTGGAGTAAACAATTGATTAAAAAGGCGTTAGATAAAGGCAGGTTCGCAGGAAATATGGATTAACATATAATCAGTAAACAACACTAAGTCCAGCTGCATGCAGAGCTAGAGAGCCTCACTTGGGGTATGAAACAGATGTTACACCTAGGTGAAAACAGTATGCATTTTCAAACTGATTGGGCCCAACTACTGAAGATTATTGATGGAGACGAGGATTGGCCATCTCTAGAATCTGAACTCGAAGATTTCCACAATGTGCGCGAATAGTTTCAGGACTTCTTTATAAGTTTTATACCACATATCGATAATTGTCGGGCAGATTCTCTTGCCAAGGGAGCAAGAACCCGAGAAAGGCCTTTCGAGTGGATGGATAAGCTGGTTCCGCAGTGGCTAAGACATGCCCCTAGTCTATTTGCGTCAGCATAATGATTTGTATGTGTCTTTGAAGACAAAAAAATAAAATTAAACAACAGACTCATGAACACAGAATACGATATGTATAATAACTATGGTCAAAGCACTGTATGAAATACCATTAAAGTAGAGAGTAACTACTGATTAAATTACTTTATATGCTTTAAGAAATCCATACGACCTTTGAAAACCTTTGTCTAAGTATCGAACTACTCAGACATAGCAAGCAAAACCATAATAAGCAATATTATCATTAAGATGCAATGTATGAAAGGAATGACAACGAAATAAAACCAAAGTCGTGGCTCTCTTTTGCTGTAAAACCTAGAAAATAAGGGTGCTCAAAGGAACCTTAGAACAAGGTGGTTCCTTGAGTAAAACAAAAGCTTTTTAGTGGTGCAAGTGTTTGTATCTATGAACTTGACGGCTCCTAGGTCTTACCAAGCTCTCTCTCTCTGCCTCAAGGTCGTAAATCTTCTTTATATAATCCTCCAATGTCGGCAAAAGATGTATTAGGTCTTTAGGGTTTCGGAAAAAGCCCGTAAAATAACTCATAAGTCGAATCCGCAACGCGAGTCGGTCGACTCTAAGCGTACGGTCGGTCGACTTCAAGTCATTCGGAAATTTCCCTCCATTTTGTTCCAAATTATCCAAGTTTCTTCCAAATGCTCAAATGCACAGAATCTCTTGTTTGACCTGTCAAAAACATATAAAAGACTCCAAAACCGTATAAAATCCTCATATGAAAACCGGTAAAAATATCGATACATCATCATCGAAATCCAAAACTAAAAACTACAAAAAAACAAAGAGCCGAGGAAAACAAACGTATGACCGAATCATTTATTGATGTTTTGTATTTTGACCAGTTATGGAATTCTTAAATGACAAAAAAAGGAAGCTAGTCACATAGACATTGCAAGTTTGCAACGCAGTGTGCGTTACATAAAGTGTTCTTGATAGCAAAACATGTGCTACCTATTTAAGTTTAGAGTAACTTGGCGTAATAGCCTTTGACTCGATGAAAATTTGCTCAGAAACCTCTTCTCAAAACAACATAATATTTCGCTTTTTACCTTGTGTTGTTACCTTTTCACCCTCTACATTTCGAGCAATGGCATATAGGTTCTGACAATAACTTTTTTATTTCTTCCCCGGCTATTCCGATCAAATTAAGGCATCAACCGTCATATCTTTGTTCTCAAAAGTTGTAACCCACATCTCTCTTCGCAACTGTTCACCTTCTTCATAATCAACACCGATTTTTTTAGGGTCTTCGTCTCACTCTTGCCGCCGTAACCACTAATTATCTCTCCGTCGTACTTGATCCGCCTCTCATAAGGTATTCGTCTTTGCTGTTCTTCCTTCTTGTATGTATCATTCTATCCTCTCTTTCTCTCTCTTCCCCGCTCCCGAAATCTCCGTCCCGCATATCGGCTCCTCAAATCTACAATTTTAACGATTTTGTTGTTTGGGTACTCGTAATAATCAGTCTGTTGCTCAATTGTTTGTTCATTTTAAATGATTTAGCGTTTTCTCTGGTATACATTCATAGTTTCTTCACCGGTAATCGTTAGCTTATAGACCAATTTCGTTCTGTTTTTTTTTTTAAGCTCTCAATTTTTTTAGTCTTCTTAAATTATGTAATCTATTCTCGTATTTTTATCTACGTTTTCCTTGCATCCAGTCTTACCGATTATTTCCAGTTTAATTCTTTAGATTAACATTAGTGTCCGTAATTATTTCTGTTAAATATATCTTTCTTACTTAATTTTACACTTTCTTTGATCCTCTGTGTTTTGTTCCACGTAATTGTCTTTATATGTGTTCAGATTTACTGATGTTTCTGATATATTGTTCCATATATTTCCACATTATTTGATTCGCGGTTTTTTGTTGCTGGTAATAGTCTGCATTAATGCTCCGAATTCGAAGAAGTATCTCAACATTTGTTTGAATTCGGTTCTTTTATAATAGTCATTATCTCTTACATGATATTATTCTTCGAAATATGTTCGCAGTTAGATGGCTGATAGACATGTGCCCTCCTGTATGTGGCCAAAGTCGGTTGAATGAAAAAAATCTCAAAGTTTTGTCCTACGGGAAACTCTTCTGGATTGAAAAGATTGTGGAATGGCTTGATGAACCTCAACTCCAAAGGTTGAGGGCCTCGCAGTTTGGGAGACTATTTGATTTTCCGCAGCTGTATACTTTCTCCGGTACTCTCATTCATTTCATATTTTCTCGGATGCTTAGTACAAAGGAGACTCAACAGCTTTGGTTTATTTTCGCCGGAAAGCCTTGGCGTTTTTCTATCCGTGAATATGCCATAGCGACTGGTCTTAAATGTACTGCATTGCCACCAAAGCCCCGAAAAGGAAAATCAAAATGTCTGTATTGGGATACGTTGTTCCCTGACCATCAATCTGTCTCGGTTACACGGATGATAAAGACACTCAACAGTGGCAGAATCACTGATCCTGATATCAAGCTGCGGTATGTGGCCTTGTTTCTTGCAGATTGCTTCTTATGTCCCAGGTCGCACGAAACTCTCATAACGGAAGAGAATATGGAGCTTGTCGAAGACATTGATGCATTTCTCGCATATCCTTGGGGTACTCTCTCTTTCAGCATCACTATCGAATCTATCTTAAAGAAAATCGAGTACTTGGACCGAAAACCTACCCTTGCCGTCCAAAGATTTCTTCTCCCCCTCCAAATTGTTGCGTTCTTGGCCGTACCTTCCATACCAGGTACTTTGGTTGAGCCTTTGGCACACGCTGGTCATGTTGGTAACAATGTTAACCCAGCTTCGCTGTGCCTCCGACTCTCAAAAATAAAGGAACTTGAAGTCGACGCTGAGGTATATTTCTATAACTTACTTTCGTTGACAGTAGTTAATCGTAGATATATCCGCCAATAATCATTATTTTTATATATATGTACAGAGTATTTCCCTATCTGGTTATATTCCCAACCGACTCATATATGTTATTTTTTACTAATTTATTCTACTTTTCTTATTGATTAGGTTGACGTTACTGCTATTATTGATGGAAATGTTCCAGACGACTATGATCCGCCTTCTCAGTTCGAAGCTATTGTTGATAAAAATGTCTGGTACTTGCTTCACTTGATCGAGGAGGATCACGATTTTGATGACGATATGTGGGGAGAGGGAGTGCGGAAAATAAAACACAAAAAAGGCTGCCGGATGGGAAAGGGAACAAACAAAAGACCTCGAATAGGAAGAAGGCTTCCTCTAAGTCGAGCCGCAAAGATAGTTCGGATTCGAATTACTCGGAGGATGATGATACTTGCGACACTACTCGCAAGCGAAAGAGAGTCCACAGTTCCGCATCATCTTCTCCTCCTTCCTCTGAGGCAGAAGACAGGTCTTCTGCGGAACCGGTGAAGCATTATAAGAAGTCTGCTAAACCTTCTCGCAAGAAGGTCCAGAAAAGTCGTCCCCAGCATTTATCCCCTGTTAAAGATTCAGTTCCCAAAGTTTATTCTTCTATTTCTCCTGGATTCGTTGAAAAGGAAGTACACAGATCTATTGCTGCCGTTGCCAGAGATATTAAGACACACATTTCTCTTGCGATTTCTGATTTGGAGGCCCGGTGGGAGGGTCGACACGATGAACGGTTTGAAGCAATGGAGAAGTTATTCAGGCAACAACTTGTTTCGTCTCCTTCTCTACCAAAATCTGCTCCAACTGATGTTGTGCCAAGAGACAAGAGGAAGGCTAAAGAACCAGCTGTCAATCCCCTGCTGATGACAGGCGGTATGCGCCGTATAACTCGGAGCTCAGCGAAGAATTTGAGTACTTCACCAATGGCTAATTCTTCGAAGAATGTAGTATTTCGTTCATTCCCTGTTATACTTTGATTAGTAATTTCTATTTATAATATATCCATTTATGTTGTGTTTTTGTAGAAATGTAAGGTCTTACAGAGCAAGAGAGAGGCTGCACTCCAAGTGGATTCCTTATCAGCATCTACGAATGTGAGTTTATATACATAAACCTATATGTTTATGTCTTTTACTCCATGACAGATATGTAAATGTCAAATTTATTGTCTTTCAGTCCTCCATCCTTCCTCCTACCAATGACGCTGAGCCTAATCCAACCGTTTCTTCAAACGAGGTATTCAAATAGTATTCCTTATTATTTTTATTTTGTACATTAATATATTTTTGGTTTTGTTTTTAATGAATTATATCCAGTCACCAGAAGATATTACCCTCTTTATCGGTAGTGTTTTAGGCAATCTTCATGACACATATTCTTAACCGTGAGTATAATCATATGTTTATCATTCTTATTATTTTCTTCGTAATTCGTATACAAGGAAAATGATAAGGAGGTTTATAATCCGCCTGCTTTAAATGTTTTGCCTGATGCCGGTCAGGATGATCAGGACCACCACGATGCTGCGCCACAGTTTCCCAAGGAAACGGTAAAACAAATTTTACTATTTCCAGTACTTCATACCTTTTATTGTTTATATACTCCATATAGTTTCAGATATTTCGGTAATAGTATATATTTAAGTTTCTCCATTTCATTTTTGTTCAAGGTCAATGAAACACATGATACCACTGAGAGTGCTTCAGAAAATCCCGTGGACAACTCTCAGGTGGATGAGGATGTTGTCCATGATGCTGCAGATATTCAGAAGGAAACGGTAATATATCTTCAGAAGATAATATACTCATATTTCGAGTACTTCTTATATATAGCATATACTTTTACATTTCTGTGTTATATTTCTTCTTTTGACTTACTTCCGTGAACTTTTTTGGAAAAACGATCTATTTCCCCCCATGAAGTATCATATAGCACCAGATGCAGCCCAAACTTTAACCTCATTCCTTATATCCCTCAAAATAAACTTCTCAATCTAATTGCACATGACACAGAAGTTCGAAACCATTTTACCCACACGATTGAATTTCAATGGTTTACAAAGAAAACCCGAGACGAGACGCTCCAACCATAAACATAAACCAAAATTAAACCGGATTGGTCGTAACCCATTATACTCGTTGACCTGATTGAGGATTAAACAAATTTCCCCAGAAATCCCTAAATTTATTGATTCTGAAATTTTCCAGAAATCCCTAAATCTATAATCCAGAAAACGTAGGTTGCAAAAGCTAATCAAGGTATGAGTTACGTTCTCTAACCTAATCCCAATCGATTCACTTCCATTCCCAATTAGATGCTTTCGTTTTTATATGTCACGATGTTGAAGATGATTTTGGAGTTTTCATTGTGTGA
>OVBB01001616.1:0-13618 GCA_900406415.1 Isatis lusitanica | reverse complement strand
ATATGCTAGCTGGTTCTCTATCTCTATAAGACAGAGATTTTTTCTCTCTTCCTCGGTCAAATGAAGGTCTGCATGATAATTACCAAGGTTATAAAAAAAAATATAAATATATTAATACCAAAACAAACAACATTGTTTCTAATGATAGTTCAGTTACCTTTTGATTCCTTAGATTTCTTTGTAATCCCTCGATGTCGTCGCATAGATGTCTCCATGTAGCTTCCTAAACTGCCGCAGGCGAAGTTAGAGAATCAGAAAGAAGCATGATCACATGAAGTTTCCTCGTAAAGTGGCCATGTGCCCAGAATGCTGTTTCAACAATACTTTCAATGTACTCTCTGTCATCTTCTAACAAACCTTTAGCCCAACACGCTTCCTTAAACATTGGATGAATAACGTCATCAACTCTTTTCATGTCGTCAAAACTTTTAACTCCTTTAGCCGAATTCAAAAGCATACACATATAATACTGTTCTTCTAACTTTCGAGGAATGTAGTTAATCCTTCCAACAGTGAATATTTCCTTTCCCTGAAAAGCATATTCTTCTTGTTCCACGTGAACTTGTTGGGGAGCTGTTCATATGTGCAATCTTCGGCCAGCTTTTGGATTCTTCTGTCTTCATCATTATTTAGGTCAAACCAAGAAAGAAGCTGGCTAGCTTTCGCAGCAATACACTCTAAGACACTATCTGCTGATTCATTCTCTTTGTAAATTACATTTTGTTGTCCAGGGAGATGAAACTGAAGCTTCTCGACGGGTGTACTTCGGTAACACATTGGAAATGCAAGAATTCTCCAAGCCGCTTCACATGAAGATACGTACCTGATATCATTATTCAGTACATAAATTCAAAGGTTTTTTTTTATAAAATATGGCATTAAGTAAATGAACATGAACAGATGTTTAAGAGGAAATTCAGAAAATTACATGCAGTCGAAAAAGTCTTGAGTCTCGTCTTTAGTACCTTGTTTCTTCTTTGCCGGTTCTACAGCTACTGTCGCCATATTGGGCCCCTTATGAATATACTTGAATAAGTATTTAATAGATCCAACTTGATTACACCATTCAGCATTGATATGTGCTCGATATCTTAGAGACAGTGCTCGGTTATAAGGCACAACCCATCTATTGTCCAGCTTGATGCCATATTTTTCAACGTATCTATCTGTGTTCCGTCTTCTATAAACAGGGTATCCGTCATCATCAACTGTTGTGATATCCTTCTGAGACTTGGGGAAGAACTTCGAACATTTACCGTCGACCATACAGGAAGCATTGTAGTTCGCAGCGCCACACAGACCATGAATCAAATTAGTTTTCACAACGTCGTAAAGTTCTTTATCTTTAACCGGGTCTGGTATCTCTGCTGAAATAATTCTATCAATGTCACTGGCACATGGAAACTTGGATTTCTGGTCCATAAATAGTAGAATATGAGCATGTGGGAGTTCTCTCTTTTGGAATTCAATCGTATACATAGCTGAATTCAAAAATATTGGTAAGGACTACAACTAAAAAAAAAAAAAAAAACAGAGCAAAAAGGAGTTCAAAATAGGGTTAAGTAAAAATGCGTACCTGACACGACTTTTCATAAGAAGGATTTCTTTTGGAGATCGTCCATCAATCTGTTTAACTTCATCTTGAACATTCTGCATATAATTGTTGGTCTATCTTTGGGACTTAATTTGACTTTATTAAGATGTCGAGTTATCTCCGGCCATTTCGGATTACACGTAAATGTGATAAATAAGTCTGGAAATCCGAAATGCTTACAGACGGCCATAGCATCCAAATAATGCTGCTGCATATATCGAGGTCCATAAGAAAAAGAAGATGGTAGAAATACTCTGTTACCCTCATCAACAAGTTCTGTGTCAACCTCAGATGCCTTCTTGACTGAATCAGCATTGGTCGACCGTAAGTTATCCTGGTTTTTCCTAATATATTTCATCTTATTTGACTCGATAGTAGTCCAAGCATCTACCAAAAATTGCTGGTATAGTCTTCTCGAACGCAGTAGTATGTGTTTATTCTCTCTTTTCCTCTCTTGGATCCGAAAGGCGAAAAACTGCCTCATACTAATCCCCCTATTAGTTTTTCTTAGACGTTTCTTGGAACTCGATGCTGCACCTTTCTTAATTCCAACCTGAAAGCCATCTTCACGGTAAGGGAATAACAAAGGATATTGTAAAGCTAGATAACACGGATGTATCTCACTAATCCGTTTAAGCTTCCCATTATTTTGATTCTGAATAACAATATCGCGTCTGTCCATCCCTTCTTTATCCTCATCGACAATCAATGCTGCCACTTCATTTGCTGTAGGCATATTCCAAGTCTTTGGATCTTTTCCTCTCGCACATATAATCCTCAGCACGTACTCTTCTTCCTCATCGCCATTTATCCTATCTCTGGCTGTCCTTAGAACTTTAACATAAGGATTAACTTGATCCAGAACTTTAATAAGTGTCTCAAGAACAATATCTTGCAAACCTTTCTGGTTAGCTTGTTTGCTCTGCTTATAATTCTTTCCTTTGCTGCGATTAGATTAGGAAGTATTATTTTTGATATTTAATATAAAAAATTAAGCAGTTACTAAACAAATTAAAAATGATTAACCAACGTGGAGGAAAAAAACTTTACCTTGCTGCAACTTTCCGGTTATGGATTTCATTATCAATATCTACAATATATAGCTGGGAGAATTTTGCAAAATCGGTTCTTTCTGGTTTCAAGCTACCCATTAGATGATAGTTTTCTCCTTGTAAGCGAAACATGGAGGGACCTCTTCCTTTTATGATAGAACAATCAACTCTCCCACCAAGCGAAGTCATTGAGAAAACCATGTTGTATATTCTCATAAGGGACCGAAAATGACGGGCGTTACTGGAATCTTCAGACACCATTTTTTGAAGATAATCGGGAGATGCTTTAAGATAAGGCAATCTCATATCTCCTCTAGAACAACAAAGTGAAAAATTCGGGTTCTTAGAATGACGGCGTCTGTTAATTCATTCATTGTACCAAAAATAGCACCACAATGCCTACATTTGTATACGGGATCACCTTCATCAAGGTATTCTGCAGTTTATTTTTCACACATATTAAGACGTAAAACTATCGAGATATATTGTTTAATTTCTTGTAGCCCACAAATTATATATCGAATTTTAATAATTAGCCGTTACCATGTAAAGTCGTGGTTGCGTCATCACTATCGGATGTGTACTCATCCTCCGAATCACTTTCTTCTTGACTACTACAATCCATTATCTGCTCATTGGATTCTTCGTCGACGTCTGCATGATGCTCAGAAATTACTATTTGTCAATTTTGCTTTAGTTTATAGTGTAAGTTGCAACTTCAATGTAAAGAAACCTGATTGATAAAACTGAAATATATCATCATCAGAGCCATCATCTTCACTATCAGTATTATGCCCAAACAACATTTTGTAGATATCGTCGGTTGTAGGTATTGACTCCACAAACCCTAATATGGCATTAAGTATCAATAAATATACGAAGTATGCTATTCATTAGTAAAAATGTATTGTTACCTTTAGATCGCTTTCCCATTGGATCAAAATTCCGACTTGAGTTTCCAGCGTCAGTTACGCATTCTCCAAATTCTTAAGCCAGCCTCCTTGCTAATGTAATTTGAGGTCCTGACAATCACGGTTTTTTTGTGATACCAAAAGTTGTATATATTTAACAATAACGGTGAAAACATATATGGTCAAATAAATGATGTGTTATTAAAATGAGGTAAACATATTCGTAGAGGTAAAAGAAGAAAGTAAAAAAAACTCATATTTAATTTAATAGTATACGTTAAAAGCGAATAATTAAATCAGTGAATTAGAAAAATAAAACTAAGTTGTTTATACTTTTCAAACTTACACTAAGACACTGATGGTTTGCTTAGTGGAGAAGTAAACTGGGACATATCTAATGGCCTTTCCACTTTTGAATTGATACATTTTTCAAGTATAAGTAAAATGGGCGAAGTTAGTATATACAATAATTTTAATGGAATATTTACGTAAGAAGCAAATATCAACTTACTGTACTCCAAAGCTGGGTGTATTCCGGTATTCGAAAGTCCTAACATGCGGATTCTGTAAACTAATATTCAAGTTTTCTGATCAATATTATACTTATTGTAATCATGATTAAAATAAAGAGAGAAAACCCGAATTTTTTTTTGTGTGGTAATTAAACAAAAAAGTTATCAACATATTTATATGTATATATACATACATGGAGTCAATTCTCCCGTATCTGTAAAAGTCTGATATTGTGATAAATCATAGCTTGATTGAGCTGATTGTGAATAATTCAAAAAAATACAATTTAGTGTTGTAACTACTAACAATATATGAGTAATGAGAAGGGATATAATTATTTCAGAACGGTGGATCTTGTTTATAACAGGAAGTAGATGGCCAAGTTGTTCTCGAAGAAGATGCATAATTTGTAAGGGGGGAGAAATTTATTGCTGAAAATCCGAATGCAGTAGGCAATGCAAAACCTGAAGGTATAGAGATAAGAATCCTGTTATCTTATGTTCTCTTACCACATATTTATTATATAATATACTGTGTGATGTAGATAATACAAATATTTAAATTATAGGATTGTCTACGTACTCGGTGATGTGGTAGTGGTCAGTGCTGCATTACCAAACCGTGAGAAATTAGTTGATCGAGGATCTCAGAGGAAGAAAGTTACAAAAGTTATATTTACTTGATGAGCAAAAAAATAATAACAGGAAAATAAATATATCATGAAAGGAGATACTGAATAAGTTTGGTACCGGTGGTTTCAACTGATTGATACTGTGGTAAATAATTTCCTGAAAAGACCGTATTAGTTAAAGACAAAAAACAAAAAGAATAAACGGTATTGTTAATAAAGCGTAATTTAGATGTGATGATGGATAATACCTAAGTCAGATCTCGTGGAAGTTACAACTGAAGATGGAGAAGGTGTTTGCGAGGAACATACAACATTTGTAATATCATTTAAAACCCTAGCTCGTGCACTTGGTGGAGTCTGAAAAACTTTATCGACTTCCAAGTTCTGTCATGTATTTTTATTTTCATTTCTCTGTTGTGCCCGTGGTCTTTTTGTTGATTTTTTCCCGGTGGTGGGTGGGATGCTATCAGCATCATCTTTTCCTTTTCTCATCTAACAGTATACTTTGTAGAAAATCAGTAATCTTAAAGATGTTTATTTTAAAGCAAAACAGAAAAGCAAAAATGCAAAACTTACCCTTATATAATATCTTCTCGGGAGAATACTTGGATTATAACTGCTAGGTTGGTAATAGGTTTTTTTAGGGATGTTTAAACTAAACTATAGCTTCACGATTATGGATCGTCGAGAATCGTTCAGGATATCGTGCAAAAGCTGCAATAATTATTGACTTTTTGTGATAAATATCTAAAAGTATATATAGACATAAACATTAAACCGATAATCTCAATCATGTATGTAAAATATTTTATTACAATATCATTTAGTAACAAATATAGTAACTTGCATCTAATTATAGAAAATATATATTGCTTAAGTTTCGCGTGGTGTTGTTACTCATAATTTTAAGATAATAGCATTTTCAGAAATGGAAACGTGATAACAAAAGTGATTGAGCAAAATTAAGTTATTCATACAAAATTTTTTGAGGGTAACAGATGAAAACATTGTTTCAGATTTGTGTTTGACTCTCACTTATGCAATGTTTTACTAATATAGATATGGGTTAATATTTAAGTGGAGGTTCATTTTTGCCATATATTCTGAATGGTACTTTTTCATTGTTCACGTAACTTAATTGTACATAAACAAACGATTTCACATATAGAGAAAGGATCACGTGATAGAAGGCATAATTCTTACGATCTCGTGATAATGAAAAACGGTTAGAAACATAACGGAAAAACAAAGAGATAAATTAATAAAGTAGAATGAATACCATAAAAACATAACATAAGAAAATGTCTCGAGATAAATAACTAATTGCTTGAACATGTTTATTTTTTGAAAAATTAAACACTTTTTGTTTCTTCAACAGGACGGATTACTCCGTCTTCGCTTTCCCGTTACTCTTCGTCATTGGATCATTAACATCTACCTGTTCATTGTTATCCAATTCCACGTTGAACTTCTCAGACTCTCTTTCTATCTTTATCCTTTTGATGCAAGACATGTCCTTGCTGGTACATGAAAACTGATATTGCGCATTTAGTTTCGAATCATGGCTACGTTTTGAGGATGGAGTTGTTGTGGCACTGAATGGACAGTCTGACTTATCATCGCTAATAGTTATAACAAGGGTGCCTAGAGATATAAAACAACAATTATCAAGAATAACATGGTGATATAAAAGTTGAACATGTTATTAGTAAATGTAACAATTATACATGCTCTGATCCAATAATGGAGGATGTTTCTGTAGCACTTTCAATTCCAGAAGATTTCCCCGACTCCCCGATCATTTGGTTAGGACCCCAGACTTTGAGGACTTTGAAAGCAATATGTGTGTCATGTATATTATCCGAACCAATTGCTACACAAAATTGCCAAGTGGTACCAACAATGTTGCGGAGAACTTGTGGCAAATTTGTTGGATCCACGATCTACATAAAGGGGAATAATTTTATTGAATGTATAAATACAGAGGACTAACAATGTTTTTTTACGTACTATAATCTGATCTTAATAAAATAAATAATTACTTAATTTATGCGTACCGGGGAGATTGATCCATTGAGGAGTTTTGCACATGATTGTGTTACAACCTTTTGGGCATTGGTGTCAAAAAGGAGACATCTCATCTGAGATTTCTCTTCTCCCACCACTACATGTAACATGTACCTTGTAGTGAAAGAAAGGTTTAAAAAAAAAACTTATACATGAAGCAATCGCAATAAAAGATTAAATAATGCATGTGAGAATACAGTAACAAACCTTGGTGTAAGCTGCTTAACAAACATGTTGCACGTATTGCACCACCATGCTTCCTTAATATGAGGATGTTCAGGTTGTTCCTTCCATTCAACTGTCTTATTACAACTCTTACAATTGAAGTAATACTAACAGTAATCGGTATCAATTTGCATGATTGTGCAAATAACCATACTTTTACCCACCATCCCAGACTGCTAAATTTGCTCAATGTTCAGAAGCGGATAGTCAGCAAAATTTTCCCTCGCCACAATCGGTGTCAAGTTGTTTGTATTATGGTTGTCCACATGTAGAACCAACTCGTCTTTAGGTAGACTGAAAAAATTAAAACATTTTAATAAATTAATTATTTGAATAGAATCTTATGATATATAATCACTATAAGGAGTTGATAACACTAACCGTGATTTGAATTCAACAACTTGCGGTATATTCGGATTGATCTCAATTATAGTAGCATTGAAGACACTGGACACATAATTTTCACCTAAGTGACAAACAAAGTATTAACTTGGTAAACAAATCTAAAGTATTTATTGCTTTTTTAATAGTAATAAAAATATTAAATTACCATTTCACTGCTTGACTTTCCCATTTTTTACTAGAACTATAACTTGTCCATTCTCAGCACCACAACATCCAGCATAAATCTGATCAGCATAAGCTCCCCATAAGGTCAATCTTAAATAATTATCCCTGCAAAAATAATAATAAAATCTATGAACAAAATAATGTTTTATAACATGAATGTCAAGTATTGGGTACATGTTCAGCCTAAAAATTACATTGAGTCTCTTAGCTGCACATAGATTTTAGGAGTTGGCCTACTCATAGCTTCCATGATGCTCTTCTCACCCACATTAGTAACTTGGCCAACGAAATATGTATGAAGGAGAAAAAACATTTAACATGTATTAATGTTCATAATACAAAAACAAATTTCAAATAGAATTTTACATTTCTAAAATAACTCACCAACCAAGAAGTTACAGTTGAAGCTCGGGTCATTCAATGCTGACAATGGAGTCAAAGTCAAGGGTTCGTCAAGGGCGATAGGAGGAATTCCATCAACCTTTGAGTTGCTTCCAAGGAATGCCCTGAATGTGTGTGTTGTTGGCCTGTAAGCACCAACTGCTTTCTTGACAGTCAAGTTTCGAATCTCCTTCCACCCTAAATTCGCTATTCCTGTTCCGAACTTGTGAATCTCGTTAGACCTCATCGATCTGTGCATCTTGGTTCCCTTCTCAAAAGTTAATATTGAGAGATTTGCATTAATAAAATCATGGATAGCATATAAATAACCATCGGTTTAAGAATATTAAACACGCCAAAACATAATAATAGATTTATACATCTTAAATACGATTCTAAGTAGACCGATGTAATAGTGTTAATAAAACCATAATAATATATAAACTGTGTAATAGAAAATATGATGCTATATCATCATAAATACTATTCGAAATAGTTGCAGATTAAGTAATCTAATATAAAATGATATATAAAGTAGACATAATGTTAGATCTCTATATTAGAATATAAATTCGATACGTTTTCTTCAAACACCGTAAACAAATCATAAAAATTGTAATAATACGGAATCTGTAAAACTGAAGACATAGTTATAGATTATAGAGTTTACTTCTTAATCCATCTTTATGAAATCCAAGGTGTCACCGAATAATGCGTTTCCAGTTTTCCATGAGTACAAAACCTTAACATGCACCCTCCATGAAGATTTCCAAGGTTTGATGCTATTGAGCATCGACAGTTCCATCTTAGATTCTATCACTTTCTTTGGAACGAAAACTTTTGCCATTTTCTTGTTTTTTCTTTTTCCTAGGGATTTGACTTCCTCCAAAATTAATGAGAGTGATGCTATGAAGAATGGATTAAAAATAAGGTTATATATATAGCATAAACTGTAACAAAGAATCTAGGTATAATCTGGAGCGATATTTTATGTGTTAATTCCCAAACAAATATGTATTCAATATATGGAGGCTATTTATGAGTATAAATTAGGAATATATTTGGTATTTCCATAAAATGATTATAAGATATATACATTTCGGTAATTGATAATAGTTTTTCCAAGAATATTGAGGTATATACGGTAGATAAATTAATATTTTTCGGTTATCATAGATTTAGTAATTAAAAACTTATTTCCATCGAAGATTTTATGGTTATTTCATATTTTTAGAAAAGGTTAATATAATATATGAACGGTAAATTCGGGAAACAATAAGATTTGTTCATATCTTAACATAACGGAATACGAATAATTATAATATAAATATTAGTAATGAAGGTAAAAGGCTTGTAACGAAAAGATATGTCATATAATTAGTGTAATCACTTCTAAATATGAATTAGGACACGTTTCACAAAAAAGGACTGTTCACTTTGGGCATTTTGGTCTTTACAGAGCTTCCTTAATGAAAGCATTGCCCAATAATAAAAAATAAGTTTCATTTGAGAGCAAATCAAGTATATATAGAAAGCAAGAGCAAATACACATAACTATTTATTAATCTTTTAAAAGACTGTTTCACAGTTACTATATTTAAATATGAATTCAATGGGTTTGTGAACATGTAATTGGCGATAAACTTCATACAATACAATTGGTTTGGAACTTTCAACATTGTACCGTCTTTGTTCTTATAAATAGAAGTCAGATATTTTTTGAAGTCAGTTTGTATTTTAGCCTCAAAATATCGTTTAGGCATTTTTTTGAGAGTCCAACATATATGAAATATCATTGTTATATAATAAATTGCATTATATTAAATATTATATAAATTGTTCGAATACAACAATATATAACAAAGAGATAAAACATAAGTAAGCTGAGAGAACATTATTATCAAGAGGATAATTAATCGTCTGTAGTTAAGCACATCTAATATGTGGTGCACCTTAGTCCCCTGGTGGCTGTGCTTTGAATTGAGAATTCAGAGAATTATTAGGTTAAACACCATTCATGTAACAACTTCGTAAATAAGAAATTGTGTTTGTATATTACTAACCATGAGTTAATTTAACTTTATTAAAAGTTATCGATACAATAAATTTAATTGCATAACGTTGTTCTGTTTCAACCATTTGTCCGTCATTCGATGTCACACTAAAATCTTCAATTTCATACCAAGTTCCTTCCACTATTAAGTGTTCAAAAAAGGAAAGAGTCGAGGAACAACCTTAGCTTCAATGGTGGTATCCTATAAAAATCTCAAGCAATATGTAATGGTTACAACATGACTGAAGTTAATAAATCTTTTGTATAAGTAAAATACAAAAGAGAAATTGAATTCTTTAGCTTACTTTGTGATCAGCAATAATCATAAAAAGAGAAAAACCTTCATGCTGAACATATTCCTTCAATTTTTTTGACAATTCTAACTCTGATTATCCAATCAGTTTCTAAGATATTTAAATCTTCTAATTTGTTAAAGAAAAGCATTGTCAAAGTAGCCGAATTGTTTAGTTTTTTTAGAATACCGAAAGTGAAGTAGAAATATATATATATAGGGTACAAAGAATCGTAATGTCGTGTCATCTAGGTTTTAAGGGAAGTACAATATGAAGCCATAAACAACAGTAGATTGCGATCGAGCTGCAGAATATTCGTGCTCAGTAAATTGCGCTCTTAGTGTTAATGAAAACAGTTAGTAGTATCAAATGTGATTGCGATCATATCTAATTATGTTAAGAGTATATAAATTAAGGAAAACATTCAATTCGATATTGTTATTATATTAATGAATATATTATTAAGATACCAATTAGCATATAACATATATGGAAAAAGCCATTATGGTTTTATTTTGAATTATAAAATGTTCTTATAATTCATTCTCATATAATAGTCAACGATTTTTTGGGTCAAATAGTAAGTGTCCTTTGCACTACAACTAATAAACGAATTATATAATAACAGTTAATTAGGGGTAATTATATTGAGATAACAATAAGGTCCAAACATATGAATATTTGTTTATACAAAAAAACCAAAAAATATTCAACATCCGGAGACAGAAAATATTGATAGAAAGAGAAAGAAACTTAAAATTCATAATCCAGAGGCCATCTATCAATGGTATTAGGGATCAACCTAATAAATCCTAGTACATGGATTGTGTTGAAACACTTATCACACATCCATGGATCTTTGGCGCTTTCCTCCCAATCATACACCCACCGATCGTTCCATGCATATTGGAAAATCCTAATAATCCTAGAATCAAAAGCCTCACAACAATCTGTATAATCTTGTGGCCATAGATTAGGTTCCCAATAACGATGGGGATTGGTCTCAACTTTCCTCCTCATCCGCTTAATTAGATCACGACTCAGATTAACTAATTCCAAATCGATTTGGAGATCAGGAGAAAAAAGTCTAATAAGATTGCTATAAAAATATATGGCGAGTTCATACCCATACAGAGCTGCTTCACGAATCATGACTAGGCCATTATCCAAATCATTTTTGTGAAAAAACTGTGCACAGCCATGAATGAAAAGAGCAGATATGTTACCAGCGTGGTGGCATCTTAGGAAGAAATCTCTATAACTATACCCAGTATTTCAAGGATATTGGACAGTGTAAAGATTAACTGCTCTCAAAAAGGACTCATCAGCGGCCATTCTCCTTAAAGTACTTATGGCTGCTATCGAATTGTAGTGAGCCTTGAGATCTTCAGACACGAACAACATGATTTTCTCTAATTTTTATTCTGGTAGATCGAGAAGACCTCTATCTTCATGATGTTCTCCTCCTCCTATCACATAACCTCGACGAACACGTCTCCTCTTACGCCCTTCAAAATCCATTTTTGCAAGATTGTAGGAAAAGACTCTTTTTTTTGGAAGTTGAGAATAAAGGAAAGTGTAAATGATGGAGTAAAAATTTTTGGACTAATTACTTTTGTGTTGGTCTCAAATATAGAAAAGTTAAAAGGCTAAATTGCAGACGACTAATATGGAAAGAATTTGTCAAATATAAATATTAGGAGTTAATTCAGGAACAGGTGCATCATGAGTGGTGACGTTTTGTGTTCTCGAGGTCTATAAGGTTCGAGTTTGACAACTATTGATATGGGAAAAACACTATTAAGTTTGATATCAGTCAGTTTAAATGTGTCTCGTATTGTAATTATAGGAAAGAGACTTAAATAGTTTTCCCAAAAAAACACTAATATTAATTTCAAATCCATAAATAAAATAAGTCATTTAAACAGATATAATCATATGTCATCCAAATGTAATAATTCAAGAAAAAAAACTTAGTAAAAAAACTGTAATTGAGCAGATAATTTGGCACATCGCGAAAAAGTAAATTAAATGAAAATTTCAAAATAGGTACCTGAAAATGTCTATGATGATGACCATGATTTCCATAGATGCGACAGTGCAGTTTCTCGAGGTTCATGACGTATAGTGTTAGACTTTGAACATCTTATCTAGCGAGACATAATTACTTTTGATTTAACTGTTCATTTTTAAAGTATTGGTATTTTATCCAAAAAAGGAGAAATATCTATATAAGTTGTGATGTTCTGACATAAAGGTTTTTATGGGAGCTTCTACTTCCTGATTTGTCTACACAGTTTTTGAACATAAAAAAAGAATATTCAGAAACTGTTAGTCCAATAAATGGTGATTGTGATTTTATCTAATAATATTAAGAATATGCAGATTATTTTATAAAAATTATTTGGGTAATATAGTATCATTAATATCAGTGTTTTTACATGAGAGGAAGTTAAAAGAACAACTTCTCAAATTTGATAATGATATATGTTACTTTGAAAATATTGCATTAGAAATTTTAGGAAACAATTTCTTCTACTTTGCTGCAGTAGATATTTTAGAAAAGCAATAGATGGTTTCTTAAGTGAAAATTATAATTATTTACAGATAGTGACAATGTTTGAAGTTTAAAAAGTAGAGAAGAGTAAGAAATCTCAAATCATGGATAATAATCATCTTCTGTTTCGTCCTGCTCATATTCGTCCTCCACATTGATTGCATTCTGATCCCTTTTAAATCTATAAAAACAATATAAGATACAAAAATAATTAGACATCAAAACTGGGTTCATAATAAATAATTATTAATAACTTAGGACAATTAAAATATATTAATTTTTCTCCAATAGTACATCTCCTCGGCAAGATGGGCTTCGTAATATGTTGGATTTATAAAACAAATAATGAAGCACATNCTGTCTCACTCGCTAAAATTTGGTAATGGAAAATAGGAATAGTTATAATAATATTAAACAGTCAGTTAGTATATTGACGAAAACTCACCAAGCAACTTATCTATTCTCCATGACCTTAAAGCACACAATACCATATCATTACGACGGAAATTTATCAATGCCACTTCAAATTTTGTAGCCAATGAACCCCAAGCAGTGCAGCTAAGTTCGTAGCCATTATATATATAAAATAATCTGAATATAAAATTAGATAATAGTGTAGTAGGAAAACTAAAGGAAACTGTATAATAGATCTNTGGTTTAGAAACCTTCACTACCATACCTAATAGGTCAACTGAGACGAAGAAAGAATTTCGAGAGTACGTAATAGTGTTAAAATATTTGAAATATAAGCAAACAGATAATTATTTTTTA